>JAVTVY010003538.1:0-33882 GCA_036873755.1 Hanleya hanleyi
ACTGCTGGCGATATTGTCGGGGACCATGTTTGAGATTGTGCATTGAGAGACCTGGTATCCAAAGGGGCACTTGAATTTGTATACCGCAGTTTGCTGGTTCATAGAGATTCCCCAGGTACCGAAATGGCATGTAGACGCCTATTGATCTTTGAAATTTGCATATGACCTTGCGACGTCACTTCCGGTTCTAAAATAAGATGTAGACACATGGATTACGAAAATACCAGGTCTGAGAGGGCACTTAGATCTCTATTGACCTTCTTTCGTGACCTTTATGACGTCTCTAAGAATTCTGGTCACGTTTTGGGAAGTGATCTTTAACCTCATTTTATCCGGTATTGTGTGTATGCGCAGGGGTCAAAGGTCACTTCCCGTCACGGAAGTGACGTCACGAAGGTCAAAGGTCACGGAAGTAGAACAGTAGAGGTCTAAATGTCATCTATCTCCCTAGTATAATCCGTGGCGTGTCCTACTCCTCCTCCTCCTCCTCCTACTCCGCTTTACTCATACTATTAAAGAAGCAGGCCAGGGAGGCAAGAGATATGTGGGTTTCTTAATCCGTGGCGTGTCCGACTCTTCCTCCTCCTACTTCATGAGATCCCTTGGTCACCCTACAGTAGAATGCGTCGAGTGCGCATGCGTGATGAGTAGTATAGAAAGGGCACAGCGGGTCGCATAGGTGTGGCGCAGTATAGGGTGGGGCGAGAGACCTGGGGTTTTCACTACCTGAGATTCCATGGGCCAGGCTTGCACCCTACAGTAGAATGGGTCGACTGCGCATGTGCGATGAGTAGTGCGCGATGAGTAGTATAGAAAGGGCAAGCAATCTCCCTATTTTATTTAATCACTGCGGCTCCTTTGAGTGTTCCTGCGAGGTTGGTTCTGATTTACGTCACGTGGTAGGGATATTCATGTCCATTCAAACACCTGGCTAACCTATAGATATAGAATATATGAGGGTCGGTCCAGATCCCTTGGGGTGGGGACATACCCCTGAGGGTAGTGGGTGGGTTCAATGAAAGCTCGTCTAGTATAATCCGTGGCGTGTCCGACTCCTCCTCCTCCTACTCCGCTTTACTGACTGCACAGCGGGTCGCAGAGGTGTGGCGCGGGATAGGGTGGGGTGAGAGACCTGGGGTTTTCACTACCCGAGTTTCCATGGGCCAGGCTTGCACCCTACAGTAGAATGGGTCGACTGCGCATGCGCGATGAGTAGTGCGCGATGAGTAGTATAGAAAGGGCAAGCGATCTGCCTATTTTACTAATTAGTAAAAGGACATTATTAATACTAACGTACATGTTTAAAATCGAAAATGGAGAAAACGGGCAAAATCCTCAGAGAAAAAGACAGACGCGATAAATAGCAATAATGTCAGATTATCCCTTGAACTGACACAAATTGACAATTTAAGAGAATATTGCACAGAAAACCTCTCACCTTGTTTTCACCTTTCCGTCGTGATTGTCGTCGTGGCGGGAAGGGTTACGGGTGAGAGAGCTATTTTGAACGGGTGGTATTTTTTGACACTTCGTGTCGTTCTACATGCAACTTTCATGGATACGGACAAATTTACACATGTTTAAAAAAAGGAAGTTGAAACACATCAAAAAATCAAAAGTCAACCGTTTTTCACTTCAAATTTTGGCGGGGAATTCAATTTTTCAAATGTGTTTAAAATACCTCGTATTTATCAAAGAGATACTCTTCTTCAATTCTTTGTATAAATTTTGGCAATTGGCACTACGTGAATTAAATGCACAAGGAATTTGCAATGGCAATTGCTGGTTTGTTTGGTGCCTTGGGGGTACCTGAAATATCCTCTGATGTTTCGTGATAAAAAAATATTTTGACTTCCTAACCTGAAATAAACAGTATATGAATAATTAGTTCTGGACCTATCAGATCAATTGTAGCTGCAGTTGGAACCCCCCCCCCCCCAAAAACACCATTTGATTCTGAAGTGTTAATTCTGTTGATCTCTCGATTCTCTGAACGCGAAGATGGAAGTACCGACAAACATGAAAAATATGTCAAAGATCAGTTCTGAGTACCGGTAGACCAAGCTTCATCCCCAAAGGTCCATTATCTTGGAAATTACACGAAAACAGCCTCTCAAAAACGTCCAAAATAGCGCTGTGACCCGTAGAGGAAGCTCGGACTACTTCATATACAAGTTGTACCAAGGCATATACTATATACTATATATAAGATAAGATAAGATGGTTTATTGCTCATTTCTGCCCGAAGGCTGAAGACACCACATAAAAACAATGCATACAGGACATATAAAAAGTACAAGCAATACATAAAAACAAAACATACAGGACATAAAAAAAAATTACAAGCAAACATTTATAAAAATTTAAAAAAAAGAAGCAATACATAAAAACAAAACATACAGGACATAAAACATTACAAGCAATACATAAAAACAATACATACAGGACATATAAAAAGTACAAGCAATACATAAAACAATACATACAGGACATATAAAAAGTACAAGCAATACATAAAAACAATACGATCAAAGACTATTCAGATACATGTGTTGTTGATTAGGCTCCGATCTGTGGGCGCCTGGTTACTGTGGCAGGGGAGACTACTCTATTTTACATTTAACATACATAGTGTAATTTAGGTTTCATGTAACCTTGCAGAACAGGTATAGACATATTTTGCTATAGCATCTATCACTGATTGATCAACTGAGGACATAAGAGTACCTAGTAAATACGGACCAAGTCTCGGTATAGCCGTGGGCATGAATGAGCCAATAGTATATTGAATAGAATCTCTCTCTCTTTTTCAAATCTAGAACATTCTAATAGAAAGTGATTCTCATTTTCTATCACCTTGCAGACACTACATAAACGATCTTCTACAGGTGTATTATGGTATCGTCCTCTTTCAATTTGGAGCCGATGTGCGCTAATCTGAAACTGAAACAGAGAAACGCGATGTTTTCTGTTCGTTACAGACATGACTGTATCTTCAGCTGACAATTCAGTTTTGAAGGTACAGTAAGTTTCCATTTTGCTGAATTTTGACATCTTTTCCTTCCACATATTACGAAATTTTATCAATAGTATTGTTTTAATGTACTTCAGAGTTAGTTTGGGAGATTTACATGTTTGGTTTTCCCAAAGGTGATAGCATCCTACTTCCGATAAAATATTTTTTATAGAATGAACCCAATTCCGGCAATTCAGCAATCTATTCGCTTCAATTTGTTCTAGGTATGCATTGTATAATAACGAAGTTGGGTTAGATGACAAAATATGTATATAAAAGTTTACAGTATTCACAATAGCAGACAGTTTAACAGGGGTTCTTCCGAGTTCCCCCAGCACTGCTAAGTTAACTGCTTTCGAGTGTACTCCGCGTCCCATCAATTGTTTAAGGTACCGTACTTAATATGCACAGTTTCGGTGTCATTGTCCTTGCATAGTATGGTTTCTACCATATCAGCAGATATACATGGAGACTTATTTATGTAGCCAATCCATACTTCAGCACCATATAGCAATATAGGCTGTATAATAGAGTCAAAAAGTTTACACGCTAGGGGAATCTTTAATTCTTTTGGATTTACTGCATTTCTCACAGAGAATATTGCTTTCTTAGCCCTACATGCAAGTTTGTAATGGCCTGGTTAAAGTGCCCATTACCGTGGAGGACAACCCCAAGATATTTGTATTTGTTAACACACTCAATGGGGCTATGATTGATGTGAAAGTTATACTTAATGCTTCGGTTGCATCCAAAGTCGACAATCTTTGTCTTTTTCACGTTAACAGATAGTCCCCAATTACAGAGAAATGCACCTAGCTTGTCTAACTTCAATTGTAACGCCTCCTTATCGAGGGACAACAAAACAATATCATCTGCATAGGCTAGACAGTGTACCGACTCATTCCAAACACTTGGCGACTCATCATTCGAGTCTTCAAACCCTGTCAGTAAATCGTTGATATAAATGTTGAACAAAATCGGACTTAGGACATTTCCTTGGTGTACGCCCCTTGATATAGGGAAACTGTCACTCATACAAGTAGTAGATTTAACCTGAGACTGACTGTGGAGATACATATTTTTCACACTATTATAAAAATTCCCAGTTACGCCTACGTTCTGTAGTTTCAGGAAAAGACCATCATGCCAAACCGAATCGAAGGCCTTATTAAAACCAATAAAACATGCATAAAGTTTTCTTTTTTGGTGCACATATCAGTGTTTTCATCACAAAAATATGATCGGCAGTCCTGCTGCCTTTTTTGAATCCTAATTGGGATTTAGAAACCAGACCATTTCTGTCCGCATATTCTATCAATCTATTATTAAGGATAGAGCAGAACAGCTTTCCAACGCAGCTATTTAGGGTTATACCCCTATAATTGTTGGGGTCTAGAGTGCATCCACCTTTCAGGATAGGGACCACCATACCACTGGCCCATGCTTTGGGGAATTGACCCTGGGACAGAGCTCTATTAAACAGATGTATGAGCATATCTTTAATATGAGGAAAAGCAGACTTTATCATTTCATTACTTATGCTGTCAGATCCACAAGATTTGTTATTCTTTAGTATTTTAACAGCATCGGATATCTCCTTTTCACTAATCGGCGAGTTCAGCTCAGAGGAAGGGGTTCTCTTCTCTAAATTCGCGAGTTCTATCTCTACTTCTGTTTTTCTATCATTATGTATGGTTTCGGGACTCTGACTATGAAGGCCTTTATAATGCTCAAACCACGTATTAATGTCTATTTTACTAGCACTGCTATCCGAGTTTGCCTGTCTCAGTTTCTTGAGCGTATTCCAACATGATGAAGGGTACTTGTAGTTGGTGGCATCATCCAGTTCATTCAATAATTTTTGCCGATATGACGACTTACATTCTCTTGTTTTGTTTCTGTATTGCTTATGTTTGCTGAAATATTTAGTCTTTATTTTTGGATTGAAGTTGTTCCTATTAAAGGCATTATTTAAACTGATCAGTTCCTTATGTAACTTTTTACAGTCTTTGTCATACCACGGTTTATCAATATGGGTGGTTTTCCCAGTAGATTGTCTAGTTTGACTAATCTTCCGGATACTTTTATCTGCAGCCTGAGTGAGCAGTTCGCATAAGTGTGTTGTACAAATATCAATATCAGAGTCTGGTTGGTTAAGACTTTCTAGCATATTAGAAGTATTAACTAATGGTATAAGGCTACTAATAAAATTTGAGCTTTTTCCCCGGTCCCAAATGTACCTGGGGGGTAAGGGGTGCGCGTCAGATGCGACAGTAGGCAGGGTACACTTTTAGATCTCCACTGACCACAGATATTGGTTTATGATCAGACATACATGTAAACGGATGTATATTCATTTCCAGTACAGACTGCATCAGATTACTATTCACAATAATATAGTCAACAACGCTACTTCCATATTCTTGTATGCAGGTGATTTCACCAAATAGATCTCCCGGTGATCGACCATTTAGTATTCTACACTGATGAGACATACAGAATTCAAGAAGCTTCCTACCCATATATTTCACTATTGGGTCCATATTTTTTCTGTTTATTACTGGGTCACTCTTATAGAAGTCGGGGACTGGCACTTAAGTAGTGTCCCCGTCATCAATAATGAAATCTGGTAAGATACCAGTTCGTGCATTTAAATCACCACAAATCATAATGTCTCCCCTGCCACTATATATGGTAGTATCCTCGACAAGTTTGTCAAAAAGTTCAATGCTGAATTCCCTACCGAAGGTGGAATTATTTGGAGGGATATAACATAGACGAGCAGGGCCACTCCACCTGGGCCTTTTCGGGCTCGTGGATGCTTAGGCATACTCGGGCTCGTGGATGCTTATATACGTATGCATCAAATATCCTACAGACCAGGCAACTGTGCTGTAATCGTCTGATAACTGACGACAGGACGGGAAACCCCGGACAGTAAGAGAATGAGCTGCAACCTCCCCACAGCGCATGCACCATTTCGCAGGCTCCATTACCTGTTATTAGACCCCCAGCGAGGTGGTTGAATGAGCTGCAGTATCAATTTGTTTAGACTCATCTCCGCGAGTCTGGGAGCAAGCATCATGGCTAAAATCAGGAGTATCTCTATTTTCGCCTTTGGATAAAAAAGGCCTTGCCGTTGTGAAGATTGGCGCAAGGTACGAGTCTACAAATGGTCAAAATTATTTGAAGACTTATTTCCCTTGGTGCGCGCCACAACAACCAGGTGACGTGTTGAAAAAAAGTGGAACGGTTTTACGTTAAAATGAATCATTAGATACTTTTACAATGGGATTTAGTTGGTATTCCTAATATTTGACAAATTTGTATGGTTTAAAGGCTGTAAACAGTCATAAATCACAATAGAATAATGGTTAAAATTCTTTCCACGGGAGAAATAGTCCAGGATAACGATCCACGGGCACAGGCTTCTAGCAATAGGGGAGATAACTCTGCTGCTGCAAGACCCCGACAGGTGAGAAAGCAGGGCTCCAATTCCAAAGGATTGAAACAATATTGTCATTATCTTGAAAGAAGTAGAATTTTAAGTCGGACGTCAAATCTTTTTTCTTCTTAGATTTAACAGCTAACTGAACCTCATGTGTGTATGTGCTTGAGCCTTTGTGGTGGTGTTCGAGGGGGCACATGGCAAGTTAATTAGCTGGAGTGGAGGGTATCGTCAACAATAGTCCGATCTATTGTTGACGATACCCCCCAGCTAATTAACTTGCTAAACACCTGTGGTGGGGGGGGGAGGGGTACCTAAGTTTCATAGTTATTCGTCCCTTGTAGTTATGCAGGTTGCCTAGTATCCTTTTCTATATCAATTTTACAAATATCAATCACGTTCTTTCTTTGTGCCCTTCCTGGCATGATTTTTGTTGAGAGAATGGCGCAAAGAATATAAATCAGCGTAAATGGATTGCAAAATTGTTATCTATTGATCAGCAAAAATTTCAATTTTAATAGCTGTACATGTCAGCTCATTCACACTATGGGTAATAAGAATGCGTACCGTATGAGTAGCCGAAAAGCACAATGCATGAACATTAAAGTTAGATTATGCAACAAAAAACTGAGCTGGAGATCAGAGGTGAAATAAAGTAAAAAAATTCTGGGAATATGCTATTTAACTTGCTATGGTATATCCAAAAGCTGGCTGGGACTTCAATTTCCAACCCGCTAAATCTCATAATAATTGTCCTCCCTATGGAAAAGCATTGGAGGGAACATTAAAATTACACTGGTATATTAAATCTTCTAATTAGTCCGACCTCGCCACACGTGTCGTAATGTAGTGTCATATTGAAGTTACAACACAGCAAATGATCCAAATAAAAATCAAAACTTCTGACTAAAAAATTTGCAGACTGCATGATCGAATCACGATAATGAGATATATAATTTATTATTGGATTTGTAAATTTCTTATTTTTTCTCTTGTTCCAGGGCTATGTACAACATGATGAGAATCCAGAACAGGGCATGTACCAGGGCGGTCAGACTGTCTCTATATTTCAATCTTTAAATGAGAGACTGCTCACAGCAGGTTTTCCCCGCTGGAATGCAGGGCCGTACACTGTGGAACCAATTGTATCGGTGGGGTTCATCCTGGCAGGTTTACTGTTTGGAATCCAGGGACTTCTACTCGGAGCAATTCTTTTTGCGGTGTGTAAATGGAGCACAGGACAGGGAGATGGAGGAGGGGGTGGACTAGCTGGCTGGTTTGGAGGTGGTGCCACACAAGGGGGTAATTCTGGGGGCGGTCCAGGGGGTGCTTCCAACAGGCCACCGGGTAGTAGAGGAGGAGGTGGCGGTGGTGGTCAAAGACTAGGCAGGTCATGAACATTATCTGGGACCGCAGGAGGCGAGACCCTGGTTTGGAAGGATGACTATGTTATACATTATATGCAAGGACATTTCCACCAGACTGTCATCTGACATGATCAAGTTCACTTCAGGCATGTTAGTGAAGAATCTGAATGCAATCCCTCTGTGGGGTCATCTATGTATTTCTATCCTTAAAAAGTTTAGCAAAAGGTTATAAGTTTGCCATCTACAGGGCCATCGTAAATGAGATGTGAATTTTGTGATAAACTCCTTTAAAACTATGGTGGATATTTTATTCCGCCAAAACGCTCAGTGAACCATTCAATATCAGCATGATCAATGCATAGGCCTAAATCTCCTGGAGTACCGGTACTGGTAATCAAGTTTGAATGGTACAAACAATACCGACACATATATGGTAATCATATTTTTGCAGCAGTCTTCGATTTGTGGGTAATTTTCAAATAGTTTAATTTTGACATGGTTACTGCAGCCGATATACTTGTCAATAATATAAACAGTAAATCTCTCGGAGGCATCCCAACTCAATGTGCAGTTCTGAACTAAAATGACCAACATTTCCCGATCAATTAAATTAAGCACCACATATCGCCATCCCCATCTCCTGGTATTGAGGACACACTCATAAATGCATTGCATTCAAAATATTCTACCCGGGGTTAACACCATCTAGTTATTGCTGGCCGAAAAGAAGAAAATGCAATACCTCGTATTTTGGCATGTCAAGAGTTACGTCCCCTAGACTCATTTTTGTTCAGCCTTTCTGGTCCCTCCCGACCCCTCCCTTTGGCTCAGAATGTAGTAAAAACAGTTCAGATGCTTTCAAAACTTTTAAATAGTGCCCAGGTGTCCAAATATGCCTCTTGGCATGTTTTTGATTATCCTCGCTAAAACAACACAACACGTGTCCAAATTCTCTCACCCAGCGAGGTGAATTTGGACAACTATTTGTCATAATTAGCGCCATTAATAATACTCTGATATGGATGAAAATTGTATATCTCATTTAACGTCTTTATGTGACCGGTCAATTTTTGATGGAATATAAAAGTTCTAGTTAACCCTGTGTACGGTACTGTTTTTGTCTTATTACATGGAAATGTAGTATACCCATGGCAGACCTATCAACCCTCACGCATTTGGCATCTGTCTCATGCTCTTGCACAGCTATATCAGAATCTCACGCATCTGGGCATTATCATGAAATTATTTCTAAACTGACCAAGAATAGTTCAAAATTTCTTGAGTTTGCAGAAAAAGGAGTCCGTAAATTCAAAATACTTCCTAGACTTTCTTTTAACCCTTTGTTTACCGACGGGACTTAAAAGTCCCACCCCCTCTTAAGTGACTGAGCTCATAGTCAATTCCACAAACCTGCCGTCGGGACATTTAGGTACACACGGAAGGTTGTCCCCGACTATCTGAAACAAACTATAGCGAGCTGTGATGAACAACCATCGGTGCCGTCATCAGACACGCGGATAACCCACTCAGCAAAACGTAGTGGATTTCAGAAGAAAATTGTTGCACTCTAGTTTGAGGAAGTTTTTAGTCAATCTAACTGGGAATTTTTTTATGAATGATTTCTAACATCAAGAACATAATGCTAGTTTCATTTTTGGGAAAACAGCTCAGTTTCCTATCGAAATTAGGTTAATTAGTTTTGGGACTTTTTAGTCCCGTTGGGTAATATCAGACCCTTTTGAAACGGGACTAAAAAGTCCCAATGGTAATATTTGATCTATCAATCACCAGTTCGTGTAAGTTATGAAACTAATAAAATTTCAATTGGATGTTGAGGCATATTGTAATGCATAATGCACCTTATATCCGCATGTATGAAGGGTTGAAGGTTCAAATCCCGCCAATAGTTTATTTATTCTTGCTTTCTCGAGCTGATTTATGCCATACAAACATGCCATACAAACACCATATGGGTAATTGTGCTACTTTCATCTGACTTTATCAAGATTTCCATATGTCGGACTGTTCGTTGCTACATGTATGACCGCTAAATATTCATCGCAAATATGTTATTCACCAAATTCCTCTGTGATCGCTGTTGATATTTGACTTACAGGGGAACATAAATGAAAACGTATGCTCATGGGAAACTGTAATGGCAAACATGAATGAGCACTTTCTGGACAATATTACTTGTTTCAATCATTTCCTAGTTTCAATTATTTATCTTTGTTGAAAGGGTGGTTCTACAGGCAAATCCTTGATGTTATATATTGAAATAACGTATTTTGTTACATTATTCATGTCTAATTTGCTATGGATTTACACAAAAAGCATCCAAAATGACGATTTTTGGCCCGTCCGATATTGACCGTCGGGACTTTTTAGTCCCAACAACTGAGTTGCTATGGTAACCACTGTTGCTCCTACCAAAAATCACAAATTTTTTCTAGTTACCCCATTTGTGATTTGGTCCATGAAGGATTTCCGCGCACTCCACATATTTCTTATAGCGGTAAACAAAGGGTTAAAGTATCCATTTACAGCCTCCACGAAGGATGAAATGTATAAATGTTAGGCTATGGAACAAATATGCGGAAAAAAAATGTACGAAAGGACTCTTAGAAATTCACATATTTGGGGGGATCACATCTCCTCGGTGGATATACTCAAATCTCACGCTTCGACACAATTATAACTTGAGATTTTCAATGCCCCACTTTCTGCCCCTGCGGCAGACCCAAGACTGGATCTGCATGTTAAAAAGGAGCAGAATCCTCCAGTTGGTTAAATTCCTTGAGGGACAGCTAACCACAGCTGTCAGATTTATTTTGTCCCATGTCAATTTATTTTTGTGCTGGGAAACGAAACCTGCCTTGCAGGGCACCATTTAGTGGTATTGTACATAAAAATCAGCCAATCACGAAGGATTCTATATAAAGTGGCATGTTGACCGAGTCAGCATTTCAAATTGTGCTTCAGCAGTCTCCAATACATAACTCTCAAAACTCTTTATATTGGCATGTTAAGTGCGAGGATATTTTATTTTGATAATATGGAATTATTAAAACAGTACAAACATAAGAACTGTCATGTATAAGAAAATGCAAGGTAATTTATACATGTATGTAAATGTACCTTTAACTAATAAATGAACACTGTTTTCTCAATATATCTCTTCACTTGACTTACATAGGGCCTACATCATAGACTATAACAGGATTGATAGAAGCCTCTATATGGACTAGTATTTTGTTTTTATATTGCTTCAGATACATGATGTATCCCACTCGCTTGAGAATGGTTTGTCTAATACGAAAGTGAAAATATGTTGCCATGAGGCAACAAACTACATGTAATAACTTGCTTTCGTAACATGTCACTGCACCATCCATGCCGATTGTTCAGCTGATCAATACATTTGAGCCAAGCAAGAGTTTAGCATTCTCACGGCAACAGATTGTATACCTCCTACTGTTGGATATACCCTCTGATTGCATTGGGCTTTGAATGTGGCAAGCAATTTAGTGCACATGGCTCTCAGCCAATCAGTCTCCTTCATTACTAAATGGAGTGGAGTAAAGAGTACTTTTTTTTCTCAAACTGATGAGCAGCAAACTTGTTCCTTCTTTTTCCGGTCGCTTTTTCCATCTCTCTTGTAAAAAGATACATGCTTCCTCTGTCAATCGTAATCGATAACTATCGAATGTGGATGTGCGCCACATTTTCAGCTCAATGCTGTCAAAGGATGTTGCACCGACAGTTTATGAGGTTGAAGGTGAAATGCAAAGGTTTTCAAATTTTCATTTTTATATTCTCCGTTGGCTAGTTAATGATGGAAATATCAGCCTATGTATTTCGTTTGGTTTTATTTGAAGTATTTTGTCTCCTGGTAGCTTTTGAAAAGTGCTTCAAAGTTGGTATCTCAAGCCTGGCCAATTTGAGAAATGAAATCCGCATCACTTATCTGCCCTTGTTTAACGCTGTTTTGTGATGTCACATCAGACCTCCTGGCCGAGCATCAATACTTGTAGCGTTCAGTCTCCGGGCGGCTGGTCTGACGTGACGTCACAATCAAGGAAATATAAGCGATGACGTCTTGCAAATCTGAATTCAGCTGTGCTAGGAGTACCAATTTTTAAAAAGATTCTAGCAGACAAGATAATTTAAATTTAACTAAGTGAAGTAGATATACTGGTATTTCTATCATTATTCAACTTAAATAAAATGTAAATAAGAAAATCTAAAAACCTTTGCATTTCACCTTCAACATCCCCTGATAATGAGAGATTATATCTGAGTAGCTCTCTGCCACACAAGTTAACACATGACCTGATATGAATGTCAATTAAAAATGTAATCAAATCAGAGACATGCATAATAAGTATGGGCTAGCAGATTGCTATTTATATCTCTGACCATGTCAACATATATCATAATCCCTCTAATAAGTCAATGCACCTATCAAAACTCACCCCCCCCCCCAATTTTGGTTACAAAATGATAAATTTAATAACCCTCTAAAATCATTGAAATTATGGATTATATGCATGATTCTGAGCCTTTCTGTCAACTTCCTGTTCTAATAAATTTGATCATCCTCAAATTTTCTGTTGGAAAATTTCACTTGCGATTGAATTATTAGAGGGATTACACTAAGAGTATACGGATTTTGAGTCAAATATGTAATCGGAAATGGATCCACAATAAAGGGACATACAGTAATCATAAACTATATTCATGGAGCTTCATACCAATTAGTTTTCAACAGGTAATGGCCAAGATTTCAACATGAACAAGTATATAGCCACGATAGTTACATTTTATATTTTTCATAATATTTTAGTACATTTACATCAAAGGTGGAGAAGTTGAGAGTGATATAACGTAATATTCATTATAACTATTAGCTTGAACATAAAATATACAGAAAGACAGGATTCCATGTACGTAATATTAAAATAATTAGAAAAAAATGGATACAAATTCTTAAAAATAGCATTGCCGGTCTCCAGCTCTTTGAGAACCCACAACAAATTAACGAAAGTTCTCTTCCTCTTGAATTCTAAGCATACATGTACATGTACAAAGATACGAAGACATTAACGATATAATATATATACGTAATATATGGAATGGTAGAATGTGTATAACACTCCACCTCTTTATAATGGCTCCATATAACCTGCCACTATGTGCATGTGAGGTTATCACAATGGTAACACTACACTTTGTGAAAAACAATGTCACATAACGTACTCCATTATTTATGGAGTTACATGTATCACACAATGGTAACTCAACACTGTGTATAGCAATGTCACAAGTTATCACACCATCAGTACAAAAATCACCTGTTTAAGTGTATGAAAAGTGCTCCACACAAAGCTTTATCACAATCAGGGTTTTTCTCCCAATGAGGTGCCCTTAATTTTAAATAGTGTAGGTACAAAAGAAAATACCACTCTTGTCAACTGTATAATATTGTGAATACAATATGGATTATATAATAACCAGATGAGCTAAGACAAGAGCATATTATATGTGCCAATGATTGTAAATCTATAAACATGAAAACAAATAACATAAAAGTCATGGTAGAATAATATACATGCAAGACATGAAAAGAATCTACTCATCTACGGTGAAACCGGTTCAAACCAGTTCAAACCAACATGTGAACTGCCAAACCGGTAAATAACCATCATTCCCAGGTGTATATGCCGGTAAATTAAATTGACAAATAATTGAGCCTTCTCACATTAATGCACTCACAATGGACAGACCTCAGTGCTTAGTCTGTGGCATATTCATACACAAATATGCATACGTTTTGAAGTTCCCTTGCAATATTAGCCCCCAGTTATCTTTAAATTGATAAATACACCAGAGACGTCATTGATTGATCTCAAATCCATTTAAAGCCAAAAGATTTCATAGGAATGGGTTACTGATTGGCTGATCTAGGCTATTATATTGCATCACCCTACCTCCACATCAGAAGACATGAGGTGCAGGTCATCAATGGTCCCTAAGTTGGTTAAAAGTGGATGAAATGAACACAGATTCTGAAGAAAATAGGTGGGCTAATATATATATACCAATATACAAGGAGAATGCTGATCATATGCATAGAGATGCCCTTGTTGTACAAAGATAGATCCATGGCGCCAATCTCTGGGTCATTTCACTCGCATGTCTCCCTAAACTTACATGTGGGAAAATATTTTCAATAAGTGAAAACTGGAACATTTCCAAGTTAACGTTGCCAGGACATTTACCACATTTACATGTATGCCAGTTATTACCTGGTTTGGGGAATGAGGGTTCTCCAATTTTGGAGGTAAAAAAGTAGATTTTTTTTTAATGACTTCAGAAATATGGACAAATTAGCAGTTTTTTGTCAAAAATGGTAATAATGCTGTTCAGTGAGGCATTGCAATACTGCTAAGTCAGAAAGAGCTGAGTGGCATTGCCATGGTCACAGTGTTCATTTTTAACTCTCTCCAAAACAGAACCCTGTCAAAACTGACACAATATTCTGTTTCCATGTTTGGTCTGTTTACGCAGGTTTACAAATCATACACTATTGTGTTGATCACAACTCACAGGTATACAAACAATTGCACAAAATTGTGACCTACATTTTCACAGGTGATGACCTGATCACAAAAAAAAAGAGAAAATGCTGCATCAAGCTTACATACTGAAGTTACCATGTAATTAATGGTAGGTGTGTGTGTGGGCATTGGGTGCGAATGACCCCCTCTCATTGCTTTGGCAATGTTGTATGTACAGCACAGTACCGAACTCCCTAATAAGTAAGCAAGGAAATGGCCCCCTATCAAGAAATCCTGATGATGGCATGCCCATTACCAATTGACTGTTTTAATGATGCTATTTGTCAACAAGCTTTTGTCAAAACTATTGCAGGGCAGGTGATAAGTTAGACTTCTTATGACACTGATGGTCTCCTGATGTCCCACTCAAATGAGATTTAAAATAACAAGAGTTCTATCTACCTATTTACCATGAGTACAATTCATTTCTTGTAAGTCATGTCAACATTTTGTCAGCATCAGGCCTGTCAAGTATTGTCTTCATTTCTGCCTTGTGCTGTAACGAGTCCAGTACAGTGATCTAAATAGGTAGGCCGATAAAATGTGTCTGTATCTATTGGACTGAATTTAATTTACCTATGCAGACCATAACAAGATCACAGTGAGGTGATCCAGACACATTTCTGATCATTTCCTATGTGAAAGACAAAATTCCAGGATTTTTCCAGGTCCATACAACCTTTTTCCAGGACCTTTAACTGAATTCTCCTGGACATTTTTTAACACCTTTTACCATGTTTCATTCAGCAAATTCAACAATGTACATTGGACTGAAATGACTATGTATTACAACTATTACGTTTCATACAGATCTGACTGGATCGCAGAATAAATTCAGTTTGTTAGTAAGATATTCCAGTAATTAATTGTGGCAGATGTTTTTGGGGGGGAGAGAGGGCAATAAAATTCAAGGACTTTCCCAGGACTCCCAGAATTCAAGATTTCCAGGTCCTGGAATTCATTTTCTCAGAATTCAAGTAAATCAAGGAAATCCAAGACCCATATGAACCTTGAAGAATATTCCATAGTAGGATTGGAGAAATGTATCTTCTATTTTGGTAACTTGGAAAAAAGTAATAGAAGTTGGGTTTTCGAGACAATCCGGAGATTGTATTCTGAAATATAATCAAATTGAGCGTGCTCCTGTGATGAGATAGACTGGACCCAGTCCCTGTTTCATAATGTATTTTAAAGGGGAAACAAAACGTCACAAGGGAGCTAACTTTGCAATTTTTTGTCACCAATGAAAACTCCGTATTCTGACCCCGCCCCAAACTCAAAGGATTTGATTGGTCTGTTCATATACGCACACTGGAAGCAATGCGTTCGTGTGACGTCAACAATGAGAATGACGTTACTACCATGACCTCAACAATGGGAATGACGTTACTGCCGAGATGTCACAGTATGGCGTTAAAATGAAATTGATACAAATATTGCGACCGAAGGTAAAAACATGTCAATCGTCCAGATTAACCACGCCTCCAGATGGAATCTTTACACGACGAAACCCATCAAATCATCCAGTCTCTATTTCAAAAAAAAAAAAATCCTTTTTTTTTTTTCATTTAATTTATTTACTTATCAAACGTATTTATATATTTATTAAAGATCATTTTATTATAGTATATATGAAATGGAGACTCATCCAGTCTAGTGATGAGACTGACTCTAGGGACATACTTAACAATTCAATGAATTCCTACAGCAATTGCCTGATGATAAATGCTCCTTTGTCAAAATACTGTTTATAATAAGACTGACAAATATTTGGGAAGACTTTGATTTTTCATTACGCCAAGCTTATTTAGTAGAGCTTAGAGCGTTCTTTGTGGAAAATGTAATCTGTTTATCTATATATACTGAGAGGGAATTAAAAATGATCCAACTCTTAAATACAGATGAGTTTTTTCAATTTTAAAAACTATTGGGTCTTTTTTTCAGGGTGAAAACCAGATTTTCAAAGTGAAATTGAGGTTTTGAAATAATTCCAGGACCATATACCGCATTGGTCTCTAGAACTAGTGTAGCACCATTTTATGACTGGCAGGAGAAAACAGCTATATACCATGTTTTATCTATGCATGTCTGGAGTTTGACCTTTTAGGTACGGTAAATCCGCTAGTATTTTCATCACCCTATTCCTTTTCGTTCACTCCCAAATTTGTCGCTCGTTCCCAATTTGATTACTCTACAGAATCTTTAAAATATCGACAACTTGATGGATTATATGCATTATTTGGGTCCATTTTGTCAACTTCCTGTTCTAATAAATTTGACTTACTACGATTGAATTATTTAGAGGATTTACTGGAGCTCATAAAGAAAACTTGCAAACAATTCCTATATCCAGAGATGTCAAGTGGTTTCATATATATCTGAATTGCTTTCAATCCTGAGTTTCGTTCGGACTTCATGTATACATCCTTGTACACATAACAGATCGTGATAATTCACGCGTCATAAATCTGTGTTCTTGATGAACCTGTTTCCTTCTGAGTGTCTACCATAGTACACGTACTTACAGACACCGTACGTTCCTGGAAAACAAAAGTGAAACTAGATTAATCTATAATTTCATCAAGGAAGTAGATGTGTAGATGTGTTGAAAAAAAAAACAAAAAAAAACAACAACTGGCATTTATAACAAGATAAAACATTATAATAATAGACTCCATCCACATTTCAATTTTTTGCAACTGAACTTCCTGTTTGTACCAAATCTAAAGTTTTTAACATTGGAGAGATAGGCCGAGTGCTGGAAAACAGTTGATATTCTGTGCAACTGTATGTAAAATCACTAAAAAATCTCATGGACTATCGCCGGATGGGATAAAGAACAGCTCCAGAATTTCAGTAGTTCACGTGTCTCCTGAAATAATGGCATGAGTATGGTCATGGCCAAAATTTAAGTGTGGACTGCACCCTGAGTGAACTTAACCTTTGACCTTTTGACCTAAACATAAAAAAGGTTCTTCTTTGCCCCATCGGCACTATATACCCAATGTTTGGTATCAATTCATAAACTGGAAATAGAGTTTTCCATTTGTTTTTTTTTGCAGATTTTCTAGCCCTGACATTTGACACAGTGACCTCAAAATCAATAAACTTTGGAAGGAATTGTATCAGTATTTTCAAGTTATTGTGATAACGGGGAAAAAGTGACACAAACAGCGATTTTTTATCCCCAGACTGGAGTCTGGCAGGGGATAATGAATTTGATCACCCCCAGATTTTAAGGTGAGAAATTTCCCTTCCTTCGATTGAATTATTAGGGGAATTACTGTACTTGTTTGCTAAGAAATCGGGAAATTAATAAATCATAGTGAGCAGAAATGCTAAACCTCTATAACTTGGGCTGTTCTATATTTCATTAAGAATAAGATGAAACACTTTGTGAACCATTGGGGTCCTATTTCTTATTATTTTCAAAATAACCAGTACTGACAAAAACTTGTTCCTCATTTAGAGAGTATAGATCTCGTTCATGTCCATGCGATCACTGTGGACCAAGCCTAGTCGATATGGATCAACCCATCACTGTGGACAGGCCCAGACAGTATGGATCACTGTGGACCGGCCCAGCTGATATGGATCAACCCATCACCGTGGACAGCTCCAGACAATATGGATCACTGTAGACCACCCCAGTCCATATGGATCAACCCATCACTGTGAACAGGTTCAGAAAAATATGGATCACTGTGGACCACCCCAGTCCATATGGATCAACCCATCACTGTGGACAGCTCCAGATAATATGGATCACTGTGATCCACCCCAATCCATATGGATCAATCCATCACTGTGAATCAGTCCAAACCATATGGATCACTGTGGAACAGTCCAGTCCATATGAATCGACCCATCACTCTGAACCAGTCCAAACCATATGGATCACTGTGGAACAACTCAGTCCATATGGATCACCCCATCACTGTGGACAGGCCCACACACTACGGATCACTGTGGACCACCCCAGTTCATATGGATTAACCCATCACTGTGGACAGGCCCACACATTATGGATCACTGTGGACCACCCCAGTCCATATGGATCAACCCATCACTGAACCAGTCCAAACCATATGAATCACTGTGGCACAGCCCAGTCCATATGGATCAACCCATCATTGAATCAGTCCAAACCATACAGATCACTGTGGAACAGCCCAGTCCATATGGATCAACCCATCACTGAACCAGTCCAAACCATATGGAACAGCCCAGCCCATATGGATCAACCCATCACTGAACCAGTCCAAACCATATGGATCACTGTGGAATAGCCCAGTCCATATGGATCAACCCATCACTGAATCAGTCCAAACCATATGGATCACTGTGGAACAGTCCAGTCCATATGGATCAACCCATCACTGAACCAGTCCAAACCATATGGATCACTGTGGAACAGCCCAGTCCATATGGATCAACCCATCACTGTGAACAGGTCCCGACAATATGGATCAATGTGAACCAGCCCAGTCCATATGGCTCAACCCATCACTGTGAATCAGTACAAACCATATGGATCACTGTGGAACAGCTCAGTCCATATGGATCAACCCATCACTCTGAACGAGTCCAAACTATGTGGAACAGCCCAGTCCAAATGGATCAACCCATCACTCTGAACCAGTCAAAACCATATGGATCACTGTGGAACAGCCTAGTCCATATGGATCTAGCCCATGTGGATTCATTAATGAAGTGGACCATCCCAGATTGCCCATATATGCAACAAAGATTTTCACTGTTCAATTTGAAACGTTGAATACATACCCACATGCTGCCCATCCTGTCGGTTTGTGTCTGGGAGAGGGGAGTAGGATGCAGCAAATGTTAGTTCAGACTGGCCGGAAGACTGTGAGGAGTATAAATATATCAACATTTGTATTAGCTCACAACACATATAAAATGTTTTATTTACAGCTGGTATCGGATTAAACAAGCAGGAATGAATTAAGTTGACAGAGTGTATCGGGGGGAGTGGGGGGGGGGGTTGATGCTTAGGAAATAGAGGATAGGGCTAGGCTTCTTTGTGGGGATGCTGATTGCATTATGTAAGGGCGATATATCAAACCTACAAAATCAAAACTCGAGAAATTAGTATTCAACATTTTGACCAATTTTCAATAGGTGGGTTAAAATGTGCCTCCAACCAATATTTGTCTCCAGGTAACAAGGCTCGAGCTGAATATGAACTGCTCACCATTCTGTCATTGCCTGGCCTCACGACTTTCATGAAAGGGCCCACTCGTTTGGCCTCTGCTACTTCTGACGCCAGAACCTGGCTTGAATCTAGGAACTTCAGCTGAGGTAAATGATACAATACATAATACCTGCAAAAAAATATGAGATAACTGCATTAGTAGTTTCACTAATTTTTAACCAGGGTGGTTTTGATTTCAATGTCAGGCTGTGTAACAAGCTTGTCACCAGTATCAGACAAAACATTTTCCATTCAAATGCCCTAAAGTATTTGTGACTTGAGCTTAGAAGTAGGTAACAAGCTATATCACATGGTAGTCCACATCCTCGTCAGTTAAAGAATAACTGTTCAGCTAGTCGGAGCAGGCCAGATTACCCAGAAGACTGAAGCTGGTTTGAGGGTCAAAGGTCAGCTATGGTCACCATAGAATCCTTCATGGATACCATAATTTGCCCCTTTCCAATCCTGGCATGCATTATGACATTTGTGTCTGTGTAGGACTCTTATTTCAAAGGTCAAATCACAGTATTTGGTCACAAGCTAATATACCTATATCTCTGGTATCAGTTCTGGTACCTAACCCTTGTCAAAGCTGGGATGACTTAGACTCAATGATTAGGGCAGACTATTTTGCCCAGGAGACTGGTCAAGATTCCAAGGTCAACCAATGTTACCATGTGTCTTGTCAGCCCAGCAATGGTCTTAGGTTCACAGGTTACAGTGTGAAAGGCCAGGTCAGTGTCTGGGGTTCAAAGGTTACCATATCAAAGGTCAGGTCATGGTATGAGGGTAAAAAATTACCATGTCAAAGTTCAGGTTATGGCATGGGTGCCAAAGGTTACAGTGTCAAAGGTCGGGTCATGGACTGGGGTCAAAGGTTACCATATCAAAGATGAGGTCATGGTCTGGGGTTTAAATGTTACCATGTTTAAAGGTCAGGTCATGGACCGGGGGCCAATGGTTAGCAAGTCAAAGGTCAGGTTATGGTCTGGGGGTTAAAGGTTACCATGTCAAAGGTCAGGCCATGTTCTGGGGGTTGAAGGTTACCATGTCAAAGGTCAGGTCATGGTCTGGGGTTTGAAGGTTTCCATGTCAAAGGTCAGGTCATGGTCTGGAGGTTGAAGGTTACCAAGTCAAAGGTCAGGTTATGGTCTGGGGGTTAAAGGTTACCATGTCAAAGGTCAGGCCATGGTCTGGGGCTTGAAGGTTACCATATCAATGTCACGCCACAGTCTTGGGTCAAAGTTTACAATGTCAAAGGTCGGGTCATGACATCAGGTCACATGCTAGTATACCTATATCTCTGGTAGTCCTCCTCATCTTTGTCAAAGCTGGAGAGTTGGTTAGGACAAGCTGTGTTACCTAGGAGACTGAGATAGGTCAGGGAGGGTAATTGTGACATGACAATCTCCAGAAGTCTGTCTAAACTTGCGATCTGTAACAAGGAAAAACAATATAATGAGTTTCTTAAAGCCCAGGGGAATACATTATCTTCAGCTATGTAGATATTGCACGTGCCTCATATATTCCTAGATTCATGGATATCTCTTCAGGGTAATTGAATATTGAAAGTCTTTCGTGTTTGTCGCTTTATTTTCTGAGTTATCACAGAATCCTCTGGATGCTTGTGGAATTTCATGGTCTTTGTGATTTTTTACTTGAAATACAATGTGACTCACCCAAAATGTATGAAAACTCGAAAATACACAGCAAAAATTCTCCAACTCCGGTTTCATTGTGAAACCGAAAGCAAAATATAAATGGTGGCTGATGGATAAACAGGTTTGGGAAATGAGAAACGAGGGCTCTCCAAATTTGGATGTAAAAAAGTTTTTCTTGAATACATGTAACTTTAAAATACAAACAAAGTTGCAGCTTTTTGTCAATGGCACATAAATTCATATATTTTCACACAGGTTTATGTGATTTGAAAAAAATGTTGCCCATCTAATTCAAGAGATAGAGAGTGGTCTTTTGTTTTTCAACATTTTCAAACAATAAAACCTAACAAATATCAGTAACAAAAATGTGTTAATATATATGAAATTGTGCAACTTTCACAAAAAAATGCTAATTTGTCAACGGTGAAATGCAAAGGTTTTCATATTTTCCTTTTTATATTCTTCATGGGTTAGTTAATGATGGAACTATGAGCCTATCTACTTCATTAGGTTTTATTTGGAGAATTTTGTCTCCTAGTAGCATTAGAAAAACGCTCTAAAGTGGTATTCCAAGCTCGGCCGATTTCAGAAATGAAATGCGTCTCACTCAGCTGCCCTTGTTTGGCGCTGGTTTGTGACATCACATCGGACCATCTGGCTGGACGTCAATACTAATTGTAAAGTTTGGTGTTTCGGAGGCTGGTCTGACGTGATGTCACAATCAAGGAAAGATAAGCGATGATGGTTTGCAAATTAAATTCAGGTGCGTGGGCTTGGCATATCAACTTTTTAAACCCTTCTAGAAGACATAATACTTCAAATTAAACCAAGCGAAGTAGATCTATTCACTGACATTGTTATCATTATTCAACCAATATAAAATAAAAACTTTAAGAATCTAAAAAACTTTGCATTTCACATTAATATTTTTAAGTTATGCAAGAAAAATGACATTTTTTACCTCCATAATTAGAAAGCCCGCCCTTCAAAACTCACCCTATTTTTATTGACTGTCAGAGTATGTAATTTTTGAAGTAATGGGAAATTCACATTGTCATCTATCTCATTATTGTCTAATATTAACTCCTCTAGCTGTGTAAACTTGTCCAGTCCATTCAAAGCCCTGCAACACAAGAGAAACCATTCAGTATTATATATTTGCAGCACTTCTCCGTATTTAAAATATAAAAGTTGAAAACAAGATTTTACTGACATAAACAAGACATGAACTGCTGCTTGACAGAATGCTGAGAACCCCTCGGCCTTTTAAATATGAGCATTTAATAGGGCTCAGATCAAGGAACAAGTGATTGGTGGGAAATTGACAGTGTGACTTTGACCTGATGACCCAGAAAAAGGTCAATTTCAAGGCTTCATTCAGCCTCCTGCTCTGTGACCATGTGTGATGATATTTGAGATATGGTGGTACCGTGGTACCAGTGCCTGGGCGAGGGCGAGGGGGGGAGGGGGGGTGGGAACCATTAATCATTATCCGTTCAGGTTTCTCCAAGTTACTGTCTGGAAACGAAGTTGCTCCGATGCACAGAATGAGATGGACCCCAAATGCTATATTCACCCATGAGCCTTTTGAGCACCGGGGGACATCAATGGGGATAAGAGGGTCAGACGTACGATGACGATGAGTTCAATTTTGACAGATGGGAAGAAACCATGGTTTATATTTAGTTACACTAAATGATCTTTTTTGCCTTGCCAAGATGTTGCACGAAGAAAAGAAATTAATGAACTTACAAATAGATAAACAATTAGTTCATCATAGTAACCACCTAACGATATTCTTGGTATATATATGTAAAGGAAGACCCCATTACCTACAACGTCATATTCTTATCATACTCAAAGATGACAAATTAATGCTAAACTATAAAATTTCAACTTGGATTTTTTTTTTTTTACTTTGAATGTGTAAATATACTTTACCTTAAACAGTTAAAACTTAAATCTAAGCGTTTCGTTTTACTGGCAAACTCTTGTGTAAGCTCATCAGGTATGCATGCGGCATCATGGCCAATGTAGGACAGCTGAAACAGAACAAATCAGTATTATTAGTACAAGGTTCCTACCCTTCTAACAGGTCTAACTTAGGAAAACTGAAGGAATTTTCAAACGTCCTCCTAAAACATGTCCCAGAGTGCCCAGAGATGCCCAGAGCTGCCTGAGAACGCCCGGGCTAGCAGTAGGCCTAGCTACTCAACCAGACATTTCGGGAAAATACATGCAACTTCGACTACTTGGTAACACAAATGTGTAGTCTGGCTCTGTGATTTAGTATGCCAACAATCGCTCTGTTTTCATGGGAGTACATGATCTCATGGTCACTTTCTTACAGTTTCCTCCAAACAAAAGATAGTACGGTTTGTATTTCAATGTCAAATGAAAAAGAAGCACTTGTTTGACCTGGAAGACCTATAACCATCTGGGTCATCTATACGCAGTAAGACTGGCCCTGGGAGCATGCATACCCATTTTTAGCCTACTTTCGGCAACTATAAGATGGAATTCCCTGAAATCAACACCATGTGATGTTGTCAGCCAATCAGCTGAACTCTACCGACATAACCCTAATGTAAGCCACCATTTTCGAGTCGTGTGCTGTCCTACTTGTTCAAAATTACAGATCTACAACACCTTGGATGATACAGAAGTTATTCATATTTGTATCTTTTGTAAGCTCCGACAAAATATGTTTCAGAAGTAGACCGACCAGATGAAGACCGAACAGAATATGGTAAAGTATCAGGTATCGCTCTGCAATATTGGCGACACACGATTCGCAAGCCATCTTATGGGTGGCGACGTGTAGGCAAATGACCTGGAAGAATGATATGCAATCATAAGCTCATGCCCTCTTTTTCTAAGAGAGCATGCTCTCCCCTATATTGAGAGTACTGATGCCATGAAGAGATCATGCGCTCTTACCCTGTTTGGGATAGTACATATACCTCCCAGGGGGGTCAATCCTGTCTGCTGCCAGACAGAATTAGCTCCCCTGATGGCTGATCAAAGTGAATGCAACAATATCTCCTGTCTGATTAAAATAAGACCTATCATGCCGCTTCGCTAGTAGGTCTGAAGAAAAGCCTATGAAGGTCATGTCCAGCGACCTCCAAGTTACCTCAATAGCGAACCAATCAAGGCAAAGTTCACAATGGGCTTGGTTGATTCACGATCGCAGTCAAGTTAAATGCACGAGGTTTATAATTTTAACAGGTCAACAACATATTTCACTTCGCTCAGCTCGTATAAAGGTAGCATGTAAACTCGCTGTGTTAGTTAGTTATTGTTATATATGCACATATATATCTTTTTCTGTCTTTGTTTTTTGTTTTTCCTTCTGCCCTTAGTCTGTATGGCCAAAAAGAGCAATAAAAACTGATTGATATAAACTCGATTACTTTATTGTTGAAAAAACTATAAATGCTTTCAACTATGAATTATCTAAAGTTGCGAAAATTTGGCAACTCATAGTACGATTTGGCAGGCTAAAATTACAAGCAAACATTTTAAAGCAAACATATAGTCACCAACATAACCACAACTGGAAAAAGAAACGATAGTTAACGAAATGTGCAATCAATTTGTTTTTTTGTTGTCAATATTGACCCCCCCAGTTGTGTTACAATCCCGCAGTTAATACATTCGTTTTCAGTTGGATGGATGGATGGATGTACTTGGGCACTCCATCGCAAACACGCCACATTCTTATTAAATAATATACCTTCTTTTCCCATAACTACAGAAGTATCACAAAATATTTCCATCTCAAGCCCCCTCATTCTCTCTTATCGGACCGATTCTTAGTGGCAACTTTCACAAATTATCGCCAAGATTGTTGCTTTTCACTAATAAGTTTGTGGGAAACGATCATTTTTGCCTCAGACTCGGTATTTAGTCCACGGTAAAATTTCGTGCATGGTGCAGGTGCATGATCAATTACAAGCAAACTATGTAATTATTACATGTCCATCATTGAATGATGGTTTTCTTTCCGTTTCCTCTTGAACTCCATCTTCTGTATTTGCAATAGTTTCCTCTGTTGTCACGGGGGAATCGTGCGGATCATTTTGTAGTCGATTTTCTTCCTCATAATTATTGTCCATTTCTCTCTGTTCGTCAGCCATGCTTGTTGACAGTACGTCGCAGCGCCCCCTACCTGTCATGTGCTGCAGTCATGTGACAACAAGCGAAAAACAATCGGATTTCTATTTTTAGAAACAGCACGTGCACTGGATTTTTACATCATGTCAAACAACCAGCCACAACACGTGGGTGGAGTCAAACGTAGCCAACCAGTGAAGCCGTTTTAAAACTGTAGATTACATTGTCATCATTTGTTCATAGCCTATGCACGGTATAAAATCTTGGAGGTTATCTCAGAGTGAAAATGGAGGGTTCCGTTCGAAATTCGTTTTCCGTGGCATACAGTCTTATTCTCCCTATCTTTTTTTCTTCATTGCACGGAACAAACCAATAACCATAGAACACATCAAGATGCCGATCCAATGCCTGTGATTGTTAGCACCAGAACAGGTGTTAAAGAAAGATGTACACCGATTTCTGATATCAGGTATATCCGTTTAATTGTAATTTGCTATATGTTTATCCCTCTAGATACAATTTAGTTATGTCAGGTAGTCTAATCGGCTAAAATAAATTTAAAACAGTTCACCTCTTCTCAGATGAATTTTATCGAACTTTCACCTCAAACGCGCGTGTACAGATTGTGAGTAGGCTAGTAACTTTCATATCTTATTTGATTGAATGACGAAACTATGGTTTATACGAGTATGGGTCATGTATGGAGAAAACCACCAACATCCCTAATGTTCCCTGAAAAATAAATTTATTATAAAATAATAGTTTGAGACTTTATCCAGGAATCACAAAGTATGGTCAGATAGACAGATGACTCCGAGTGGAGCCTTTTATACCTCCAAGAGCGAGCGAGTACCCCTAGAGGTGCACTATCGATTGTATGCCGTGCTATGGCTATTTGCTTTCAAATGACATGCGGTACTGGACTATCTAGGAGCCGTTCTTTAGGTACAGAAAAGCCTAAGCCTGCAGTCAAACGGATTCTCCTCTGTCCTAATTATGGTGTTCTATTTGTGCCAATTTGATCTCGCGCGTCGACTTGCGAAAGTCGACGAAACGACGTCGCGACGCGAAAACGCGACGTCGCCCTTTTCGCGCGTCGCAGTCGACTTTTACAATGTTAAAGACATAGGCCAAAACTCGACGTCGTGTTTCAAAAGTCGACGCGCCTTATCTCTAAGCATTGTAGTCGACGCCGACGCGCGACGGAGGGCGACGTCGCTTTCAAAACGCGACGTCGACTCGCGTCGCGTCGTGCGTCGCCTTTGAAGAATAACCTCTTAAAACTCGACGTCGTGTCTCGACGTCGCCTTTTGCCTATCTCTTAACATTGTAAAAGTCGACGCGCGACGCGCGACGGAGAGGGCGACGTCGCCTTTCAAAACGCGACGTCGACTTTTCGCGTCGCGCGTCGTGCGTCGACTTTTTGAAGAATCAAAACTCGACGCGCGACGGAAAAAGTCGACGTCGCCCTCTCCGTCGCGCGTCGTGCGTCGGGTGTTATAATGTTAAAGAGATAGGCCAAAACTCGACGTCGTGTTTCAAAAGTTTGCCCTATCTCCTAACATTGTAAAAGTCGACGCGCGACGAGCGACGGAGAGGGCGACGTCGCCTTTCAAAACGCGACCTCGACTTTTTCCGTCGCGCGTCGCCTTTTGGTTGACAAAAGTGCGCATGTCTGGGGAGCATGTATTCCATATTGTTCACGAGACACAATAAATTATCAATCAAATTATCAATTGAAGTTTGCCACTATACGTTGTACAAACGTATTATATAAAATTCACAATCTTTGTTAACTTTCTTCTTTTATGTAAAGGTGTATATGTGTTTATACTGTGATGTGTTGTATTATGGTATATTTCACCGTACTGTATGATATTCTTTAGAATTGTATTGTTTTGTAATGTATTGAGTTGTAATATGTTGAATTGTAATATATTGTATTGTAATGTATGGTATTATTTTGCATTTTATTGTATTGTATTGTATTGTATCATATAGTCTTGTTCTGTCTCGTATTGTTTCGTTGTATTGTGACTTGGGGTGTTAATTTCGAACGGAAAAAAAATGTTCACATCTGCGATTTCCGATCCTTGTAGCTTCTGACCGGCTGAGAATTTACTGCAACAAAGCAAGAATGGCAAGATATTTAACATACATGGAGACTATGTACCACATAATTTATTTGTTTCACTGTCAGATATGTTATATTGCTGATTAATTTTCGAACACTGGTACCTGTGTTCCACAAAATGCACACCCCTCCATCGCGAGGACAATACGCATCTATTAGCTTGTCAATGTGTTTATATTTCGCCGGACTACTACGTAAAATAAATTCAAGTTTCCAATAATGAACCAAAAGCTTATGTAAGTAACAGTTTTGCAGGAGTAACAGTAACGACTGGAAAACAGAGAAAAACTAATTAATAGCTTGTGTAGCTCAAAGGAAATGTGGGATCTTACTGTTTTCCGGCCGAAAACGAAAGTGAAATGACCCCACACCTCACCTTTACTTTGACAGCATATAGTCACTAGTCTAAAATGGCAGAAAACAAAGCCTCCACTATTAAAAAGGGTTGTATGATTCGAGATAAAATGCAACGTGGCGCGTTTTATCAAGAGACATTCATCAGGATGTCTCCAGAATGTAAGATCTCACAGTTCCATTGAGCTACACAAGCGATTAATTATTTTCCCTCTGTTTTCCAGTCGTTACTGTTAATCCTGCAAAATAGTTACTTACATACGCTTTTGTTTATTATTGGAAACTTGAATTTAATTTACGTATTAGTCCGGCGAAATAGTAACACATTGACAAGCTAATAGATGCGAATTGTCCTCTCGATTGAGGGGTGTGCATTTTGTGGAATACAGGTACCAGTGTTCGAAAATTAATCAGCAAAAAAACCATTTCAGACAGCGAAACAAATATATTATGTTGTACATAGTCTCCATGCATGCAAAATATCTTGTCATTCTTGCTATCTTGCAGTAAATTCTCACCAAATTACCAACACCGGTCAGGAGCTACAAGAATCGAAAATCACAGCTGTGAACATTATAGTAATACATGCTCCCCAGACATGCGCACTTTTGTAAACCAAAAGGCGACGCGCGACGCGAATGTCCGTCGCGCGTCGACTTTTCAAAAGTCGACGCGCGACGCGCGACGGAAAAAGTCGACGTCGCGTTTTGAAAGGCGACGTCGCCCTCTCCGTCGCGCGTCGACTTTTACAATGCTAAGAGATAGGCCAAAAGGCGACGTCGACTTTTGAAACACGACGTCGAGTTTTGGCCTATCTCTTTAACATTGTAAAAGTCGACGCGCGACGGAAAGGGCGACGTCGCGTTTCAAAACACGACGTCGACTTTTCGCGTCGCGCGTCGACTTTTGCAAGTCGACGCGCGAGATCAAATTGGCACAAATAGAACACCATACCTAATAGATATTACAAATCAAAATGAATCTTTATTACACCATTATTTCGCAAGGGAAAGTACATAAAATTGTCCAGAATGTTTGTGTTTGTGTTTTTTCTATTATTATTATAATTTTTTTTTATTGTTTTGCAAAAAGCATAAAATTTTGTACAAAGATACATATCACCATGGCGATTGATTAGTAGTATAGTCACAGGATTTGAAGCCCCATTTTGCCGGGGGAGGTAACTCTTGCATCCGCCAGGTGGAGCTATTGTGGGTTATAGTTTAGGAAGCGGCCTTTCACGGCCTTTGACCTCTGAGGCCGTCAAGGCCGCTACAGTTCCAACAGGTGGCGCCACCATGGTGACCTTTGACCTCGAATTCCTCCGCGGTCTGGTGGTCTGGCGGTGATGCGGTCTGCTTCTGTGAACAGAAAGTAGTCCCAAATACGTGGTCTACAATAGGGGCCTGTATTATACAATATACGGGAAAAATGCCTGTATGGGGTATCGGGGGTGGTCATTTTATTTTTTTATTATTTTATTATGGGTTGTTTGGTCTTGTTTTTACGTCTCGCCACGAAAAACACGATGGGAGGGGTCTCGAAGTTAAGCGGTGAAATTTTTCGAAAAGTACCGGGTAGGCCTGTATATGGGCCCATACTGGCTATGGGGTATAGGTATATACTGGGAAATTCACACATGTTCATTGCGATATGGGTTGTTTGGTTTGTTTTTCACGTCTCACCATGTAGAACACGATGGGATGGGTCTCGAAGTTAAGCGATAAAATTTTTCGAAAAGTTCACGGAGGTCTGGATAGGTCCATAGGCCCATACTGGCTATGGGGGATAGGTCCATACTGGGAAATTCACACATGTTCATTGCGATATGGGTTGTTTGGTCTTGTTTTTCATGTCTCACCATGTAGAACACGATGGGAGGGGTCTCGAAGTTAAGCGGTGAATTTTTTTTCAAAAGTCCACGTACCGAGTAGGTCTGTATATACAGGCTCGTAAATTACATTTAAAGGCTTGTAAATATGTTCTTGGGGTTAACCGTACCACTACCACCGATGCAGTCTATGGTGAACTGGGGAGGTACCCACTGATAATATCTATAGCCAGTCAAGCAGTTAACTATCTGGGCCATCTAAATACTGCTCTTGATAACTCTCTTCTAAAAGTGGCTCTGGACTACTGCAAGAATAATCCATCATCCTGGTACTCAAATGTATTAAATAGTATCCCCAAAATTCTCGGTCCCTATAACAGTATCGGTGGTGTGGCAAAACAATCAGCTTCCTCAGGCAAAGTACAAAAGATGTATATGTCCGCTTTTGAACAGAACTGGAAAAAAGAATTGTTAATGGACCATCGTGTAATCGGTTGCCTGGCAGTCATAAACTTAGAACATATATGGAATTCAAATCTCGTTTTAGTCGGGAGATTTATATTGATGTTATCAAAGATAGAGACCGTCGTAGGTCATTTGCAAGGTTTCGAACTAGCTCTCATGACCTTAATATCGAAAGGGGCAGGTATACCGGAGTTCCCATTGAACGCCGTCTTTGTCCATTGTGCAAATCTGATACGGATGATGAATTCCACTTTTTGATTAAATGCCCTGGTTATAGCATATCTAGATGTCTATTATTTACAAATATATCACAGACATGTGCCAACTTTATCAGTATGCCAGATAGGGCAAAATTTGTATGGCTTCTCTCTGCCGAGGACATGGTGGTCCTCTCTCTGGTAGTTAACTTTATTCATCGCAACTTAATTAAGAGAAAGTACTTGATGAGCAATGTATCTTATTGAATCCGGTGAACATGTTGAGATTTATTCTGTTTTGTTTTCTCCTGTACACATTAACCCATCAACGGGTAAAAAAGTACAATTAAAGGTTCTATTCTATTCTATAGGCTCATCTGCCTACTGGCTCAGTGCATAGGTCCATACTGGGTGGACGTTTTGGGGTCTAGGTGAGCCCCTGGTGGTCCCATGGTGTCGTATGAGGTCTTATTTTGAAGCTGTCGTGAAGGAACAATATTCTGTGTATGCGCAGTCTGGTCGTAATATAGGAAGCAGGCATTTTGGGGGTGCGTGGGGGTGTGTTTGGGGTAGAGATGGACCACTATTGGTCCAAATGGGTCGTGGGAGGTGTCCGAGTGAAGCTGTTGTGGGATAGAGTCAGAATGGCGTGCTTTTTTATTGCAAGTCGCGTCAATCTGCGCATGCGCAGTTGGGTGTAGTAAGTAAAGTGGTCATTGTGGGGGTGCGTGAAGGTGTGTTTGGGGTAGAGATGGACCACTATTGGTCCGAATGTGTCGAGGGAGGTGTCATTTTGTAGCTCTCGGGGTGTAGACCCCGATTTGAGGGCTGTCCACAGCATCGATGACGTCATCAGTACGAGTAGTAGCGAACGTGGGCATTTTGGGGCAGTGAAGGAATTTATTTGGTGTAGAGATGGACCACTTTTGGTCCGAATGTGTCGAGGGAGGTGTCGTTTTGTAGCTCTCGGGGTGTAGATCCCCATTTGAGGGCTGTCCATGTCATCTGTGACGTCATCGCTGACGTCATCAGTACGAGTAGTAGCGAAAGTGGTCATTTTGGGGCAGTGAAGGAAGGTATTTGGTGTAGAGATGAACCATCCTTGGTCCGAATGCGTCGTGTGGGGTGCAATTTTGTAGCTCTCGGGGTGTAGACCCCGATTTGAGGGATGTCCGCGTCATGTGTGACGTGATCAGTACGAGTAGTATCGAAAGTGGGCATTTTGGGGCAGTGAGGGAAGGTATTTGGTGTAGAGATGGACCATCCTTGGTCCGAATGCGTCGTGTGGGGTATCATTTTGTAGTTCTCGTGGAATAGATCACGATTTGAGGGATGTTCACGTCATCTGTGATGTCAATGGTGACGTCATCAGTAGGAGTAGTTGCCAAAGTGGGCATTTTGAGGGTGTGAAGGAAGGTGTTTTGGGGTAGAAATGGACCATCCGCGGTCCGAATGCGTCGTGTGAGGTGTCATCTTGTAGCAACGCCCGCCAACGCCAGGCTTAACGCTTCAACGCCCTGGTGAAATAGCCCAAAAGCTCTGATTTTCATGGAATTGTCACTAATTCATTGGAAATGCAGTGACGCCCGTCAACGCCCGTCGTTACGCTTTACCGCCCTAGCATAGCGCCTTGACGTCATGATATAGACAGATGAGTAAAAAACAACAACAATAACAAGGATGACAGATGAGAGAACAACAATAACAAGTTTTCATATAGTTTATTCTCCCCAATGTTACATCATACCCACGCTGGGGGAGCCGCGTTGGGTATGTTTACAATTCAAGAAGACTCTTATCCAATCAGAGGCCGCCATTTGGCGCTGTATCTGTCATATTCGTTCTGGCCCGTTAGATGTATTCTCGGCAGCTCTTGTCAAATCAGAAACCGGCGTTTGAGAAAGTCCCATCTTCGGCCATGTTCGCTCTCATCCGTTTGTTCTAATCGTCGTCGGGCAGGCCTGGATATTGTTTGGGCAGCATGTCCTGAAACAGTTGCTTGAGTATTCTGATCGCATTTTCCAGGGCCTCGGTGGGTGGTAGCCCGATATCCTCTTCCAAGTGACGCTTGGTCTTCATGACGGGCCTGTGCGTGGGGTCGCCTCTCATTTCAAGCGGTAGTAAGGTATGCTGTTCATAGATCGCCATGGCGGTTTTTCTTATGCAGGGGCGCATTTGGGTGTACGCCTGTTGTAAGTTATCCTGTCCGGCGTCTTCGATCGCTGCATCGTGAGTATTGATAGCTGCTGTCACAATACGATCCCAGAAGGTAGGTTCTGCCTCACTTTCCAGGGATGTAGGCTATCTGAGGTCAAGCTCTCCGTATCAGTAGACAGACTATCAGTCGATACACTCTCAGCAGTCTCTGTATCAGCATCCGGCTCAACGGACTCCTCGGAGTCTTCAATTTCATGTATATTTTTCTGGTGTCGCATCATATCGTAATGTCTGGTGAACGTGCGTTCGCACTCAGAACAAGTATAAGCCATGTTGACAGTTGAACCTCGACTGTGCGTGTTTTAGAAATACACTTGCTTTCATAGACAGTAACGCCCGCCAACGCCCACTGTTACGCCTTAACGCTCGTCTCGATGCCTTAACACCCATCTCGACGCCTTAGCACACTTTTTTAACGCTTTAACGTCGTTTAATGATGCGTTCGAACAATGTTTATTTTGTGCTATTGCTCTGACATACGCCGCTTTCCAGTTCATGGCCGACGTTTTCAACATCGATGCGGTTTTTTAGATTTCCATATGAACCGCATCCTTATCCAACAATTTTATATGTGTCACGAGGTCGACATACTGCTGACGTAAAGCCTGTCGTAGTCTGGCTGTCAATCTGTTATGGGCTAAAATTGCGGCTTCCTTTTCTCGAATACCCTTTGTGTTGAAACTTGTTTTCTGTGGCCCTCAATGTCTCGCCCATCTCGTCCATACTTTCTTTGAACACATCCTTCCATAGCCTCGAGTTCACATTATGTTCATTCCCTTGTACGGTCCTTCACGGTTGGGAGATATTCCGGGACTGATAGTATAAAGCGGACCCGCTGTATGGGGGTGGGCTGCTGCTGCTGGACGGTTGCTGCCAGGTGTGGACTCGGCGGATGGTGTAAGGGTATATGACTTTGCGGTGATCCCGCGCCGAGTAACAGGTGGATCGTCAGCCGGCGATCTTCGGGGGTATGGGCTTTTAAATCTACGAACAGGTAGCCGTACGGACGATTTGTCGCCCCTTGAATCGCCTGCATGTTCCGATGGTAAATTCGACTACCAAACACACGGATTTGTGCTCTGTCAATGGGATTGGAGAACAACACAACGTATTGGCAGTTCAAGGCAATATCTCTGAGATTCTGGGTAAAATAGATGACGGACAGATTCCGATGATGGGATCCTTTAGTAAACAAGTCGGCGACGTATGAATTGTCCTTGGCCGCACTCGTCAGATCA
>JAVTVY010003539.1:0-35191 GCA_036873755.1 Hanleya hanleyi
CGCCTACGAAACTGCACGACTACAGAATGTGAGCTTTTGTTCCAGGAATTCCTCACGACATAGACGAACCCTATTACTTCGATTCCGAGCAGACCAACGTGGTAGTGCTCGATGATCTGATGAGTGCGGCCAAGGACAATTCGAAAATCGCCGACTTATTCACCAAAGGGTCCCATCATCGAAATCTGTCCGTCATCTATTTGACTCAGAATCTCTTTCCTCAAGGGAAGGCGTCCAGAGATATTGCCTTGAACTGCCAATACTTTGTGTTGTTCTCCAATCCATTGATAGAGCACAAATCCGTGTGTTTGGTAGTCGAATTTATCCTCAGAACATTGACCATTTTATGTGGGCGTTTCAAGAAGCGACAATTCGTCCGTACGGCTACCTGTTCGTAGATTTAAAAGCCCACACCCCCGAAGATCGTCGGCTGACGACCCACCTGTTACGCGGCGAGGAATCACCACAACGGCCTATACCCCTACACCATCCGCCGAGTGCACTCCTGGCAGAGCAGCAGCAGAAGCCCACCCCCATACAGCGGGCCCGCTTCATACCATCAGTCCTGGAATATCACCCAACCGTGAAGGCCCAACCCGAGGTTGAAGAACATAATATGAACTCGAGGCTATGGAAGGATTTGTTCAAAGAAAGTATGGACGCCGAGATGGGCGAGATTTTGGAGGCCACAGGAAACAAGTTTCAACGCAAAGGGTATTCGAAAGAGGAAGCTGCAATTTTAGCCCATAACAGATTGGCACCCAGACTACGACGGGCTTTACGTCAACAGTATGTCGACTTACTGACCCATATGAAATTGTTGGATAAGGACCCAGTCCATATGGAAATTGAAAGAACAGCGTCGATGTTGAAAACCTCGGGCATGAACTGGAAAGCGGCATATGTCAGAGCAATAGCACAAAAGAAACATTTGTTCGAACGCATCATTAAACAACGTTAAAGCATTAAGAAAGTGTGTTAAGGCGTTGAGACGAGCGTTAAGGCGTAACGACAGGCGTTGACGGGCGTCACTGCATTTCGATGAATTGGTGTCAATTCCATGAAATCAGAGCTTCTGAGCTAATTCACCAGGGCGTTGAAGCGTTGAGCTAAGCGTTGATGGGCGTTACTGTCTATAAAAGCGAGCGTATTCCCCAAACACGCACAGTCGACGTTCAACCGTCAGCATGGCTTATACTTGTTCTGAGTGTGAACGCACGTTCACCAGACATTACGATATGATGCGACACCAGAAAAATATACATGGGACTGAAGACGCCGAGGAGCCCGTTGAGGCAGATACTGATACAGAGATTGATGAGAGTGCATCGACTGATACCGAATCCAAGATGGCTGACAAGTCTATCTACTGATATGGAGAGCTTGACCTCAGAGAATCAGCCTTCATCCCAGGAAAGTGAGGCAGAACCTACCTTATTGTGACAGCAGCTATCAATACTCACGCTGAAGCGATCGAGGACGCCGGAGAGGATAATTTACAACAGACGTACACCCAAATGCGCCCCCGCATCAGGAAAACAGCCATGGCGATCTATGAACGGTATACCTTACTACCGCTTGAAATGAAAGGCGACCCCACGCACAGGTCCATCATGAAGACCAAGCGTCACTTGGAAGAGGCTATGGGGCTACCACCCACCGAGGCCCTGGAAAATGCGATCAAAATGCGCAAACAACTGTTTCAGGACATGCTGCCCGAAGAATATCCAGGCCTGGCCGACGATGATTAGAATAAACGGTTCAGAATGAACATGACCGAAGAAGGAACTCTCTGAAATGGCGACTTATGATTGGACAAGAATACATCTAACGGACAGGAATGAATAGGACAGATGCAAATGGCGGTCTCTGATTGGACAAGAGTCTTTCTTGAATTGTAAACATACCCAACGCGGCTCCCCCAGCGTGGGTATGTTATGATGGAGGGGAAAATAAACTATATGAAAAAAAGCTTGTTGTTGTTGTTGTTCCCTCATGTGTCACCCTTGTTGTTGTTGTTTTCTCTCTCTCTCTCCGGTCTATATCATGGCGTCAAAACGTCTAGCAGGACCCATACAAGGACCAGTTTTCGACACTAGGTGACCACATCCCGACGGAATGGCCATTTTTCGACACCGGATGTGCCGCCATCTTGAACATACGTGCCGCCATCTTGGATATGGCCCATAATGCACCGGGTCAAAATACTCGCTTCTGATTGGCTGAGGCTCTGAAGCTTGGTTGAAGCTCTCGCTCTGAGTTGGACAAAGGCTCCGCATTGCGTCTGCATGCGCAGAATGATATTCCTACCGCGCATCTCGACCCAAATACCTTCATGTACTGCCTAAAATGTCCACTTTCGCTACTACTCGTACCGATGACGTCATCAATGACGTCACAGATGACGCGGACATCCCTCAAATCGGAATGTACACCCCGAGAACTACAAGATGACACCTTCCAGGACGCATTCGAACCGTGAATAGCCCATCTCGACCCCAAATACCTTCATGTACTGCCCGAAAATGTCCACTTTCGCTACTACTCGTACCGATGACGTCACCGATGACGTCACAGATGACGCGAACATCCCTCAAATCGGAATGTACACCCCGAGAACTACAAGATGACACCTTCCAGGACGCATTCGAACCGTGAATAGCCCATCTCGATCCCAAATACCTTCATGTACTGCCCGAAAATGTCCACTTTCGCTACTACTCGTACCGATGACGTCACCGATGACGTCACAGATGACGCGAACATCCCTCAAATCGGAATGTACACCCCGAGAACTACAAGATGACACCTTCCAGGACGCATTCGAACCGTGAATAGCACATCTCGATCCCAAATACCTTCATGTACTGCCCGAAAATGTCCACTTTGTTCTAAATGACGAGACGAGTAAAACGAGACCCCACAACCCTAACGCAAATGTATAGAAGTACGTTTCCCAGGATGGTCCTATACCTCCCATACCCCATATAGGCATTTTCCCGTAATTTAGGATAAAGTCCGTATTCCGTATTTTTTCAGGAAAATTTTTACATACAACCACCCTGGAACTAGGGGGAGATAACTCTATTGATAGACAAGCCCCGTTAAGCCCGTCGACCTATATACCCCTCATACCCCATATAGGCATTTTCCCAGGTTTTTCGATAAAGTCCGTTTTCCGTTTTTTTTTTTTTTCAGGAAAAACTTTACATGCACCCACCCCATTGCCTGAATGCCTCTTCACCTAGGCTTCACTTTGATACCTCACTCGACCCCATTGGACCATTAGTAGCTCCCTAGCTCCAACACGGCTATTTGCATACCCTTGGGCCACCGCGCATGCGCAGAATGCCGCTATTTCAACCCACACCCAGTCCATTAGATGCCCCTTCATGAATGCTTTACATTGTTACCTCACTCGACCCCATCGGTCCACTAGGGGCTCCCCTAGCTCCAAAAAGGCTATTTTCATACCCTTCGGCCACCGCGCATGCGTAGAAGGCCGATAGTTCAACCCCACACCCAACCCATTAGATGCCCCTTCATGAATGCTTCACTTTGATACCTCACTCGACCCCATTGGACCATTAGGGGCTCCCCTAGCTCCAAAACGGCTATTTTCATATCCTTGGGCCACCGCGCATGCGCAGAATGCCGATATGTCAACCCCACACCCAGCCCATTAGATGCCCCCTTCACGAATGCTTCACTTTGATACCTCCGCTCGACCCCATCGGTCCACTAGGGGCTCCCCCTAGCTCCAAAAAGGCTATTTTCCATACCCTTCTGACCGCCGCGCGTGCGGAGGCCGATAGTTAACCCACACCCAGCCCATCAGATTTCCCTTCGATGCTTCATCGATTACCTCCTCGACCCCATTGGTCGATGGGGCTCCTAGCTCAAAACGTCTATTTCCATACCCTTTGGCCACCGCGCATGCGCAGAATGCCGATAATTCAACCCCACACCCAGCCCATCAGATGGCCCTTCACGAATGCTTCACTTTGATACCTCACTCGACCCCATTGGTCCATTAGTGGCTCCCCTAGCTCCAAAACGTCTATTTCCATACCCTTGGCCACCGCGCATGCGCAGAATGCCAGATATGTTCAACCCCACACCCAGCCCATTAGATGCCCCTTCACATAAGCTTCACTTTGATACCTCACTCGACCCAATCGGACCATTTTATCTAGGGACTACTTTTTCTCCGCGGAAGCTTTTTCCCGAGACCGAATCACCGCCAAAACCACGGCCAAACCGCATTGCCGCGCATGAATACATTTTTTTTTTTTTTTTATTTTTTTTGCCGGAACTTTTTTTTTTTTTCTGCCGGAACTATGCACTCATTGACCTTTGGTGAGAGAGAGAGAGAGAATTATTAGGTTTAGCGTCACAGCCGCCATCTTGTCCCACCCCCCCACACGACACACAAACAGGCCGCCATCTTGTCCCACCTCCCACACGACACACAAACAGGCCGCCATCTTGTCCCACCTCCCACACGACACAAAAAACCAGCCGCCATCTTGTCCCACCTCCCACACGACACACAAACAGGCCGCCATCTTGTCCCACCTCCCACCACACAGGCCACGCCCCCTCATCACGCATGCGCACCTCCTCAATTGTGACGTCAAAACACACAAATTGACCTCTATGACCTCTACATCCGGGGAGAATGTGACTTATTTTACTCGCTGTATACTACTTACGTCATGACGTTCCAAAAACAATGGGAGGCAAGCGATGACGTTCTGGCTCTCGTTTTCTGGTAGTATAAGTTTTGACTTCTCATGTACCCAAAATAAAACAATAACCCACAGAACTATTACCACACATGTATATTTGTACATGTGTAACAACTATAGAAGTTCTTCTTTCATGACATTTTAACAGAACATTGGAAAGCTTTTCAGTTCACCTTTAAAGAATCTGCAAGTCGAGGAATAATATTCCGTCCAATTACAATATTGTAATTGATCCTGTTCATTGCAAGTTTATCTCCAAATTATTGTTGATTCATACAAGTTCATGTTTGTCTTAGAATCTGTATCACACTAAATGTACGAATTCTCTGGATGTCACTTCCATGATTGATGAATATGATGTATTGTTCAGAATTTGCAGTACTCCCATCATGTCACACATGTAAATCCAGCCACAGGGAGGGTCACAAAATGCAGTGGATATCGGGACACCCTAGTTCAAGTTTCAAGTTTCCTAAGTTCCCTAGTTCCAAGTTCCCAAGTTTCAAGTTCCAGCTCCGTAGTTCCAAGCTCCAGTTCCCCCAAGCTCCAGTTCCCCCAAGCTTCGCCTCCAAAGTTCAAAAGCTACAGTTCAAAAGCTCACAGACCCAAAGCGCCCAGATATGATACACATCTGGTTGTTTAAGAGGCATAACACATATGCCATTGTCAATCAGCCCTTATTATAATGTTACTTATTACTGTCTAGCCTCTTCAACACATGTTTTGAATTGTTGTGGAGCTCACTGATTATAGATTACAGATTAAACTGATAAGCCGCATTTAACACCTACTGGAACCAATTTTTTGGGGGGGATTAAAAGTTTGTGAAAACATCCTTCAGGATAGCACGGCCATGGAAAATAACTTTAAATGGAAGAAAGTCCATCCTCTGTAGAGGAACTTAGATTACACACTTCCATCTTATAATTTTACAATCGATCAGTTTCTTTTGTCGTGAAACTTCGCTGAGATAGCTATGAGGTCACAGAAAGTGACCAACCTTCTCTCTCAAATTCAAATGCCCATCGTATCAGATTTTTGGAAGTTCGGAAGACCATGAATACGCGTCAGGATAGCTGTGGGATCAGGGAAAGTAAGTGAGGAGTAAAGGGGGTACATTACCATGCCTTTATGCAGAACTATTTGGATGATTTGCTAAATATTCTGTTGAAACAGAACTTTTTGAGCTATGTGTGTACTAAGAAATGTAATATCGTGGTATGATTGGACTGGGGCTATTCGGTATTGCCGATGATACGCGACTAAACTTTCTTTTACAAACATGACAAATGCGACCGGTCATCAGATTTCTTGTATTCATCATATACCCGTCTTGTTCCCCTGATGATTCCGACTGTCGCATTGACCCTCTTGATCACCAGATACCCCATATAAATCGAATTACCGCGGTTCACTTACACATCCGCAGCCAAAATTAGAGGTATGTATGAATGGACGGCAATTAGTTTCATTTCAAAGATTTCTCAGTTATGTAATTCATATAATCGTCAGCATTGTTTCGATTTTTTACCCCTCGGTCAAAATTTGATGGAAGGATAGTGTTGTCGTCATATATGTCCGTCCGTCCGTCCATCACACCTTTCTCGTTACCCAGATATCTTTAGAATGGCTTACCCTAGGCACACCAAACTTGCAGTGCACACCCATATGCTCGTGAACCAGAACCCTGTTGGTTGGAAACTTTGGCGGCTATCTTTAATCTATGCGAGACCATCATAGCTTTCTCATTACCAAGATATCGTTAGAACGACAGTGCACATCCATATGCTTGTGACCCAGAACCCGAATGAATCTGGATCAGATTAATTGGAAACCTTGGCGGCAATCTTTAATTTATGCGAAACCATTAATCTTGTGTATCTCGGGTACCTTTTCGCTGTTCAGTGTGAAACTTGGTATAGATTATCAATGCATCAAGAAACTTTGAAGGAATGACCAAATCAATTTCCCTGATTCGGTGGAAACCTTGGCGGCCATCTTTAATTTATACAAAATCTCAAATGATATATATCTCTAATACCATTGAAGTGTTCTATATGAAACTTGGTATACAGCGTCGATGTATCAAGAGAGTCGCAATGAATAACCACATCAGTTCCTCTGAGTGGTGGGAAGGATGGACGGCCAGCTTTAATTCATGCAAAATCATCAATGATCTCTATCTCTGATAACGTTCAAGTGCTCGATGTAAAATGTGGTATACATGTACATCATCGATGCATCAAGAGACTTGCGATAAATGACAGTTATGGTTTCTGTGATTGGGCGGAAACCTTGGTGGCCATCTTTAATTTATGCAAAATCTTTAATGATGTATATCTCTGATACCATTTCAGTGTTCTATACGAAACTTGGTATATAGCATCGATGTATCAAGAGACTTGCAGTGAATAACCACATCAGCTCCTCTGAGTGGCTGGAAGGATGGGCGGCCATCTCTAATTTGTGCGAAATCATGAATGATCTCTATCATTGATACTCTGATCTCGATGTAAAATTTGGTATACGTCATCGATGCATCAAGAGACTTACGATGAATGACAGATCTGGTTTCTTTGATTGGGTGGAAATCTTGGCGGCCGCCTTTAGAGTCAGGGAAACTTACTTTGATATTAAAGTTTGTGCTTCCGCCTGTTTGGCGGTAGACATTTGGTAAGCAGGCCGAACACGTTTAATGACTTCAACGACCGAATCTCGCCGAAAAGTAAAAAAGACCACCCTCATAGAGAAAATCAAAACAATGCCAACGAATGATAATATGAATCACAGACTTGCGACATCTTTGAAATGAAACGAAATGTAATTATTTTGGAAGATAATAAATTTATTCGAATTAAATGTTGTCAACAGGATTGGGCGGTGATTGAAATTTCACTGGCACTTTGACTGAATTATTATAGGACTTAGTATAGGTTATGACTGATTTGTTCAACACTCTAAGGCCGAATGCACTTGACTGAATTTTCTTCGATAAATGTGATCAAATTACAGAAGACCATTGCGAGTATTTGTTATCTCTTATAGTCTTGTGCGTTCTTGGTGTTGAATACAAATAAAGCTGAAAAGGCTAAAACAATCTTTCATGAATATTTCATCTATCAGAGAAAATATGGGCATTTGTCCCGGCTTAATGTCATATGATTGAACATAGATGAAGTCACTGAATAGCCCCAGTCCAACCGTCCACGACATGCTTACATAACTCAAAATGTTTTCTTTATTCAGTAAATCATCCTATCATTGCTCGATAAGCGCATGGTAATGTACCTCCTCTACTCCCTAGATTCCATAGCTGCATGTCACCCCCCTGATCCCAAAAATCTTTTAGATTGGCTTTTTTATTTAAAGAGCGGAGGGGCTCAGTTCCTGTGACCCATAGCTATTCTGGAGTGTTTCATGACCTCTTGACCACAACTGGGTGGGTGAGTGAGTGAATATGATTTAACGTCGTTTTCAACAATGTTTCAGTCATATCACGTGCCTATATGTGCCAGAACATGAAAGTGCTTACAGTCCCTATTATCCTGGACACTGATCAGCCCAGTCAGTACAGCACCCGGTCACCCATCCAAGTATTGACCGGGCTCAACATTGCTTAACTTCGGTAATCTGACGAGAACCGGTGTGCCCAACGTGATACGCAGTCATATAAGTGAAGAAAACAATTAATATACAGCAAGATTGGAGCTGTGGAGCTTCAGAGCCAGGAGCTTGGTCGCTGGGCCTTTGAAGAATAGTTTTCCTGTAATTTATGACAGTCCCAGCAGTGGATGATTTCAGTGATATATGGTGCTGATATAGCTATAGAGTTATGTTGACCTTTCTGTTTATCAAGGTGCTGGGGCAACTTGACATAAACTTGATATCTCATGTGCAGCTTGAAGCCTCCACATGATGAGGCAGTATTTATGCAATTTCACTCCACAAACTGATATATCCAGATTTATATGGAGTAGATTATCTTGGGGAACTTGGAAAACAGAATAAACAGGAAGGAGAGATAACGTTTGTATTAAACACTAATCATTTGCTATGATAATCCTGATCAAACACCATTGAAAATCATAATATCTCAAGGCAATGCTTGAGTAGTAACATTCAGACTATTTCTACTGATACATTCGAACAATAATGAGCCTAAGCAAATTAAATATATAATTAGAAACAAAATGGCACAGGCAAACCATTGAACAAATTACGCAGTCTTCCTTTACAGGGATGTGGTTCGGCAGGCTATGGAAAAAAATTTGCAGGGCGGCTCTAGCAGAGGTATATTGATATTTTATATTACACTCTTAAAATGAAAGTGTTGTACTTAGTATTATAAACGATGAACGAGGGAAAACACGGTATCAAAGGTTATTAAACATAACTCTCGTAGAAAGTGTTGAAAGATAGTGTTATATACATTATATAGTGCTGTATCAGGAGCAATACTTGTAACACTGTATACATGTAGGTGTTATATTCCAAACATAATATTGCTCCTGACACAGCCATATAATGTTGGATATAATATATTAATATATAATATATATATATATCCGTTTGGCGGTAGGCTCATCAAACAGGCTGAACATGTGACGGTTTCAGCGAATGAACCTCGCCAAGAAATATTATGAAGTTGCGCATCTGAAAACCCCTCGGCTCAGGGCGCCAGCCATTCATAATATATTGAGTTTGAACCAAGATGTCAGGAACACCTGACAAATATACAGACTATCAATTTTTTTCCAATTAGAAATGGCCCATAAGGTTTCCGTCCAATCAGAGAAACCGGTATTCATTACATAAATCTCTTGAATCATCGATGATGTACATGTATACCAAGTTTCGTACAGAACACTTAAATGATATCAGAGATATACATCATTAAAGATTTTGCATCAATTAAAGACGGCCGACAAGATTTCCGCCCAATCAAAGAAACCAGATCTGTCATTCATCGTAAGTCTCTTGATGCATCGTGATGTATACCACATTTTACATCGAGCACTTGAACGTTATCAGAGATAGAGACCATTGATGATTTTGAATAAATTAAAGATGGCTGCCCATCCTTCCCACCACTCAGAGGAACTGATGTGGTTATTCATTAAGACTCTCTTGATACATCGACGCTGTTTCATATAGAACACTTAAATGGTATTAATTAGAGATATATATCATTTGAGATTTTGCATAAATTAAAGATGGCTGCCAAGGTTTACACTGAATCAGGGAAACTGGTTTGGTCATTCCTTCGAAGTTTCTTGATGCATTGATAATCTATACCAAGTATCACACTGAACAGCGAAATGGTACCCGAGGTACACAAGATTAACGATTTCGCATCAATTAAAGATGGCCGCCAAGGTTTCCAACCAATCGGGTCCAGATTCATCCGGGTTCTGGGTCACGAGCATATGGATGTGCACGGCAAGTTTGGTGTGCCTAGGTTAATTCGTTCTAACGATATCTTGGTAATGAGAAAGCTATGATGGCCTCGCATAAATTAAAGATAGCTGCCAAAGATTCCAATCAATCGGGTCCAGATTCAATAGGCTTCTGGTTCACAAGCATATGAGTGTGCACTGCAATTTTGGTGTGCCTAGGGTAAGCTGTTCTAAAGATATCTGGGTAACGAGAAAGGTGTGATGGACGGACGGACGTATATGACGACAAGACTATCCTTCGGCCAAAATTTGGCCGAGGGGTAAAAAATCTAAACAATGCTGACGATTATATGAATTACATAACTGAGAAATCTTTAAAATGAAACTAATTGCCGTCCATTCATAGATACCTCTAATTTTGGCTGCTGATGTGTAAGTGAATCGCGGTAATTCGATATATATGGGGTATATAGTGATGAAGAGGGTCAATGCGACAGTCCGAATCATCAGGGGAACAAGACGGGTATTTGATGAATACAAGAAATCTGATCGGTCCCATTTGTGATGTTTGTAAGAGAAAGTTCAGTCGCATATCATCGGCTTATTGCCGATGTGTTGACCGAATAGCCCCAGTCCAATCATACCACGATATTACATTTGTTAGTACACACATAGCTCAAAAAGTTCTGTTTCAACAGAATATTTAGCAAATCATCCAATTATTTCTGCATAAAGGCATGGTAATGTACCCCCTCTACTCCTCGCTTACTTTCCCTGATCCCACAGCTATCCTGGCGCATATTCATTCATCCAAAAATCTGATAAGATGGGCATTTGAATTTGAGAGAGAAGAAGGATGGTCACTTTCTGTGAGCGAAGTTTCACGACAAAAGAAACAGATCGATTTTAAAATTATAAGACGGAAGTGTGTAATCTAGGTTCCTCTACAGAGGATGGACAGGACTTCCTTCCATTTAAAGTTATTTTCCATGGCCGATCTGTGCTATCCTGAAGGATGTTTTCACAAACTTCTAATCCCCCCCAAAAAATTGGTTCCAGTAGGTGTTAGATGCGGCTTATTTAATCTGTAATAATCAGTGAGCTCCACAACAATTCAAAACATGTGTTGAAGAGGCTAGACAGTAATAAGTAACATTATAATAAGGGCTGATTGACAATGGCATATGTGTTATGCCTCTTAAGCAATCAGGTGTGTATCATATCTGGGAACTTTGGGTCTGGGAGCTTTTGAACTGTAGCTTTTGAACTTTGGAGGCGAAGCTTGGGGGAACTGGAGCTTGAGGGAACTGGAGCTTGGAACTACGGAGCTGGAACTTGAAACTTGGGAACTTGGAACTAGGGAACTTAGGAAACTTGAAACTTGAACTAGGGTGTCCCGTGGATATCCCCAGTTTTCATCATCACAAAGAGTTCTGATACCAATATACATGTATATCTTGAGGTTTCTATGCCACTGAAAAAACAAGAAGAATTTTCTCATCCACTTTAAGATCCATTTTAGTATGCAAAAGATCATAGTTATTGACACTCCATAGCCAAAGCTGCTCTTAAATCTGTACAATGTACTACATGTATGTTCACCAGTACATGAACATGTATACAGAAACTGCTGTCAACCTGAAAAGGAAAAGATCTATAAAGATCTTTCTCTTTTGCTGCCCTCTTCAGTATTGTAACGTGGTAAGAAGAAAGAACAAGAACACGGTTGTGGATGGCGACGATTTCAACTTGTATTCACTTCCTTCAAATCCCATGGTACAAACAACCCTAGAAGTACATAGAACAATCGTGTAAGAAATATTGCATAAGGAATGCTACATAGATCTTATGGACAGCAATACAAAATATGGCATATGGAATGTTGCATATCATGTATCAATGGCATTTCTATTACTTCATAAAAGAAACATTTTGGCAGATTGATGAAATCTCCAAGCTAATGTATAACTATATTTGGAACCTTCATGTGAAGACCAAGCCTTGTTATTAAATACAATTCCATCAGGAAGAACCAGTCATATTGTGAAAGTCGAGTTGTGTAAATGTAACACTTTTCACCAACCATACTATTTTATCTCAATTAATCTATTAGAACTGTATTTAACAAGAACAAGAATCTAACATGAATAAACTGTGTTGAACAATAATCTCATTGTCTCTGTATTAATCTATCTGATGATACTATTCAGTTACAATCAGCACCCAATATAAACAGAAATTTTAGTTTGGCACAACAGGCGAGTGGACGGGAGCCTGAATTGTTTGAGTATAACCACAGTGGTAATGGACACAGATGATATAAAACATGGTAACCGGATATGACAATGTGCAGAAATGAAATAAACTTACCCCTGTCTGGTACGGGGTAAACATGACTATGTGTCACAGAGACGTCATTTTCACACTACTCGGAGTACACCGTATCACACAATACTGGGCCATGGACGGAACAGCCTAAGTAATAAACATTATTTGTCGATAATGTTTCTAAAGCTTACAGATACCATAAATGATGTGAGAATACCAATAACAATTAAATCCATCTTGCAATATGGTCCAATCAGTATGAACAGTGTTTGATAGTGATATAATCTCATCTTAATTACTATAATTTCCAGCTAATTAATAAATCACTATAATCAATGGAATTATATATTCTATGACAACAAATCTACTTGATAAAGCTTGATTTACATGCAGAAATACCAACCAGCCAGTTAATTTATGCCTATAGCATACAAATTAAGTCCAAAATAGGCCAGCCAACAGTTTATGAGAAGAATATAGACTCGCAATCATCTTAGTTCATGAAATGAATAAGCATCAGTCAGAATACAGTACATATAACTTACACAAACTTTGCTTCAGCTCTAACAATGTCACCAATGGTCCACCATACATTCGTCTACACATGTACAAATGTGTACGCCTAATTACAGTGGGAACTACAGGAATACCCAAAGGACTGCACCCTTGTAACAAAAAGGATTTCCTTATTACATTAAATCTAGCAACATTCAAATATAAGTACATTTACTTATACCGTTGACTTTGAACAGTTTACATACGTGCGAGGGGGGGGGGTGTACACATTTGCAGCGCGCAATGAAAACTTGGCTCAAACTACATAAACAGATGGTTTATCTACTCACAAGTATCGCAGTACTTCGAACAAGACCCTTATATAATTACGTGACTAGATAATCTTACAAGACGTGAGCAGATAAATGCATATTTACCCAATATCGACGGAGCTCGATTGAGACAAACAATGACAACAAAAATGGCGGCAGCAGTGCATTCCACGTGCGTTTCGCTTTTGTGAGCGGTATAAGGGGCATAAATCTGAATGGCAAACCACAGATGCAGAATGCGTTAGTCTGCAGTTATACACGGATTCAGCCCGTCACACACTCCCCTGCTACTTGGTTGACGTCCCGACAACCATAACTCCTAACAATACAAAGATATTTCCTAACAATTACATTAGCAATGCGTTGCACATACATTTGAGAATATCAGTATGACTATTGATGAACCTTAGACAACATTTGCATCAATAGTAGTTGGGTCTGGCTAACATTTGCCAGAACCTGCGTATCAACCTGTGGTGAACACTGTGATTCTTCCGTAATCACAGATCTAGGTGCATGGTGAACATTACTGTGCTGACCAGACGTTGATCTCGTCGATCTCCGCAATGGCTGAAGGTGATCCTCCATCTGCGGCACAGACTCTTCATCATTCTCCTCTAAGTTAAGTGTGTGTTCCTCTGGCGAATCAGTTCCAGATGCGGTGTGGTACTCCCCTGCTATGTCGGTGACACTCGGTGCATCCTGACCTCCAACATCAGTGCTGCATTCAGCAGGTAAGATTTCTGGCGGTATGATGATTGCATACCCCATCTCATCTTCTTCATGGTCACACAAGGCTTTCTCGTGTCCTGGCGGATCCGGCGTATCAGCAACGACAGGTGGAACATCATGATGCAAGTCATCAACCAGGTCCCTCGCATCTAGAATATCTGTTCTTTGCACAGTCTTCGAACCAGTATCACCCTTGAGGGGTTCGACGATATACACATGTCCACTTGGGTTTGGTCGCCCTATGACTCGATATGGAGTGTGACACCACACGTCTTGAATTTTGTGACGATCCCGATAACTTCTGTCTCTCAAATAAACTCGAGCACCAAAAGGTAGACTAGTCTCCTTTGCATGTTGATCATGAAGCTTCCTGCGTCTCAGCGACTCCTTTTCAGTTTTCGCTGATGCTAAGCGAAAGGCATCCTTCAGTCGGAGGTAGTGATCTGTAACCCAATCATCAACGGTGTTGTACTCCTGCCCATCATCAAGTCCTAAAAAGTTGTCCACAGGCTGGGCTCCCGACCGAAGAAGAGGTAATAGGGGGAATAATTCATTGAGGAGTGAGGTGTGCAGTTGTAAGCATATAGGACTTCTGCCAGGTACTTGGGCCACACTCGTTTCTTCGCTGGCGGTAATGAACGCAGGAGATCGTGCATAGTTCTGTTGAAACGTTCACAGGAACCGTTTCCCTGGGGATGATACGGCGTCGTTCTACTTTTGGATACGTCATAAATTGCGCAAAGCTCCGCTATCACCTCTCCTTCAAAGTTCCGGCCTTGGTCGCTATGGATCCTTAGAGGAACGCCAAACCGCACGAACCAGTCTTTCACAAGTACTCTTGCCACAGTCGTTGCTTTTTGATCAGACGTAGCCACTGCCTGGGTGTACTTCGTAAACGCGTCAGTCATGACGAGGACGTTCTCCAGACCGCAGGACTTCTCCAGAACGGTATAGTCAATTGCTAACACTTCCAATGGTTTTTTGGCTATCAACGACCCCAGCGTAGGTTTAACAGATTTACCAGTCTTTGACAGAACACATCTTGAGCACGTACTACAATGGTTTTTCACATCGGCTTCCATTCCAACCCAGTAACACCGTGTCTGTAAAAGTCCAAATGTGCGATCCGCGCCTTGATGACCAGACTTGTCATGGATCTCGGTAAGTATCTGTTTTCTCAGTGATGATGGGAGTATCAGCTGATGCAATTCCTCTCCTCGAATGGTTGCCTTGCGGTAGAGGATGCCACATTTCTCCACCACACGGTCCCAGGACTGTAGCAGCTTCTTCACTGACTTGGACTCTTTGGTTAACTCCTTTGGTGTAGGATGACGTTTCATATCCCAGTAGTGCCGCAGACGGCTAATTGTAGGATCACTCCTCTGTGCTTTGTCAAGTTCGGTAACTGGTAAAGCGGGCAAAGTTGAAGTGGCTGCCGGCGCCGTCTTCTCAGAGCGCATCTGGATTTCATTATTCCAAACCTCAGCCATAGTCTGATGGAATTGCGCACGGATTTCTGCTGGAACAGGTGTCGATTCTGTCGATTCATCGATTCTGCAAGGACTTCCTCACACCGTACAGCGGTAGATTCTTCACCATGTTCTGTTTTCCTGCTCAGTGCATCTGCGTTCCTGTTGGTCCGTCCAGAACGATATTTGATAGTAAACCTGAACTGGGCAAGTTCCGCAGCCCATCTGGATTCAGTGGCACCAAGCTTCGCCGTGGAATTTATATAACTGAGCGGATTGTTGTCTGTGAATACAACAAACTCTGCACCAATCAACATGTCCCTGAATTTCTCAGTCACTGCCCATCTCAAGGTAAGTAACTCTAATTTCATACTACTATAGTTCTCCATTGAATGCTCATAGGAAATGACAACGGTTTTGTCACCTCGCTTTTGGGAAAGGACAGCTCCCAGACCATGGAAACTCGCATCTATTTCCAGAATAAACGGGCTGTTGAAGTTTGGGTGTCCAAGAACTGGTGGCTACATAGTTTCTCTTTCAGCTCGAGAAATGATGACGTGCACTCGGCTGACCAACGTTGATGGAACGGTCGCTGATCGGGTTTGGAGACTTGCTTCTTCTTCCCCTTCCGTTTAGAGGAACCTCCAGACAGTAGACCATGCAACGGAGCAGCAATAGCAGCATAACCAGGGACAAACCTCCGGTAATATCCAGACAATCCCAGAAATCCTCGAAGCTCGTGTTCAGTCTTCGGTGTCTGCCATTCCATCACTGCACGAGTTTTCTCAGGATCAGGTAGTATACCATCTTTCGCAACTACGTGTCCCAGATAATGGAGTACTCTCTTGAAAAGGTGGCACTTCTGTGGCTTTACTTTGAGGTTGAATGTAGTCAGCCGGGTCAACACCATGTCTAACCTCCTCAAGGCCTCTTCAAATGTTGATCCGAAGATCAGGATGTCGTCAAGATATATCAATATTGTCTGGAAGTTTTCATCACCAAAGACCCTGTCCATGAGTCTCAAGAACGTAGCTGGGGCGTTGCACAATCCAAATAGCATCCTCAGAAATTCGTATAATCCGCCCGTTCCGACCCTGAACGCGGTCTTTTCAACATCTTCGCTGGCCATAGGCACTTGGTAGAAACCGTGGGCAAGATCAAGACTACAGAAGTAGTTTGCTCCATTCAGCACTTGTAACGCTTCCTCTATGCGAGGCAACGGATAGGCATCCTTGTGAGTACGAGCATTCAGTGCTCGATAGTCCACACATAGGCGTAAACTTCCGTCTCGTTTCCTGGCAAGGACAACAGGTGATGCAAAAGGGCTAGTAGACTCTCTGATGACTCTCTTGCTGAGTGCATGCTGTAGATATTCTCGGACCTTTCCCCATTGCTGCGGTGGTACACGCCGATGAGGTACCTTAATTGGGAAGTCATTCTCAAGGTGGATCCGATGAGCAACCTCATTACAATAGCCAATATCATCATCGGACTGACTGAAAATTGAAACATGTTTGGCCAGAATTTTCTCCACAGCTTCCTGTTGGTCGGCATCAAGGCCATCGCCGAAGTGCATTTTATCTACAATGTTACGAAGGAGCACCTCATCAACATAAACTTCATTGTCACTCACTTGATTAACATGAACGTCAGAGTCAAAAGCACATTTTCGGATAGCACCAATCAATGTTCTCTGTTTCAGGTACACATCTTTGTCACCAAAGTTAGCTATTTGGACTGGTACAATACCACTACTAGTCACTCTCACGCGAGTGGGGCCCAATGCCAAACCCCTGGGAAGTGGTCCTATATCAGACTCCACATGCTCCAGCAATCCCTCGTAGGTTTGTCCAGACTTAGCAGGCATAGTCGAACCTTCAATCACAATAATAGTTCTAGCTGGAACTCTGGTCGGCTTTCGTCCAGACACACGAACCTTTGACAATATGTCTGTCTTTGTATCAAAGTCAACAGCAGAAATCTCATTGTACAGTGCCAGCACACTGGCCCAGCTAGTCTGGGACTTCTGTACAAGTTTCTGTAGAAATTCTGGACCTTCTTCATCTTTAATAACACTTGTAATACAGTTCAGAATGTTACAACCAATAACACCTGGGCACAACTTCTTTCGGTGTGCAATCGGAGTGTCTTCCATGTCTCCCACAACTAGAAACCCCATCTGTGGAAAAGTTCTCCCAAGCAGAGTTAGATCTAACTCAATATACCCCAAGTAGGGAACAGCAAATCCCTGTGCCCCAGAAATGTTGATAAAAGAGGAAACATCCAACAGCTCCCCTTCCTGAACCAGGTGTTCTCTGAAGAAGGACTCCGTGATAGTTGATATCTGTGCCCCTGTATCCAGCAAGCACCTCAACTCCTGTGGTCCAACCTTCACCACAACCTCCGGACACTTTCCGACCGCTTTCTCCAATATTGAGCCTTCATCCCTCTTTCTGCCCGACATGCGACTCGCCATGACTGGGCGTTCTAGTTTAAAGTTTCCAATGATGCTACGTCCTCTTGCGGCGTGGCATCTGTCGAGTATGGACAATTCCTTTTCAAATGGTCGACCGACCCACATCCCCAGCAGCGGCGAGGCGTAGTGTTTCTGGATCTTCCATAATCACGGCGTGTTGCACCCGATTCCCTTGGTCGTTGCATCAATCTCTCAATCTGTTGTTGCTGAGCCGCAAGAAGTTCCCTCTGTCTCTTTACTTCTTTCAGAAGTTCACTTTCTCCACTGGTCTCCTGAACCACAACATCCTTCACGCTTGACTTGGATTTCGGTTTCTCATTGTTGCCAAGCCAAAGCAGCTGTGCACGATCGCGAGTGTCAAAGTAACTCAGCTCTGGGGACTCAATATTTAAACGTCGAATTTCACGCCTCAGGCTTTCATCTTTGACCGCCTCAGCCAAGTGACCCTTGAGAGTACTCTCTCGACAGCTCCTGAATGATGAATCCATTGAAGCGATCCGGTCATAGATTTCGATCAGTCGCAGCGAACATGCTAGCAAGTCCTCATCTTCTGCCTGTCGGTAAGCGAAAAACTTCTGTTGCAGTTGAGGCAGTGTGTTCCCATCCCCGAATACCTTCAGCAACACAGCGAATATCTGATCAGGATTCTGTAGGATGTCCTGTCCTCTACCCAAAACTTCTTGCCTGGCTTTGCCTGAAAGATGGTCTAGAATGAAAGCGGCTTGCTGGCTCTCATTCAGTTTACGAGTGGCTAGCTGACAGCGTACATCGTCAACCCATTCCTGTACCGATGGATCACTTGACTTCTGCGGTTTGTCTCGAAAGCGTTCGAGCTTGCGAGCAGAAGACACAAAAACAATTCGCTCCTCGGCAGTTGAAGTACCAGTGGATTCCAGTGTAGAATGTTGACTCTGGCTATTCCTATCCTTCATTTCACGCACCAGGTGTGCATGCTCAGCTTTAGCTGCAGATGCTGCCTTTTCTGCTTCAGCTGCCCTTTGTCTTTCCTTGACCAACTCTTCCCGTAACTTAACAAGACTAGCTACCATTTCCTCCGGGTTGCTCATCTTGACATGAAGTGTTCAATATTCAAAATAGCATATATAGTGGCAAGTAGCCTAAAAAATAGCAGCTAACAGTTCAAACATACTTGGAAATTCATAACAGTAAAATAATCACAGAATTCTACCAATAGTTCATTTAAGATCAAAGTTCATGGATTCTTGTTTCTTCCGTAATGGTGAATTTCCATTTCCAGAATATCAGCAGGATTAGTCCACTATCAGCAGAACGCATGGCATCGAAGTCCCATTTTACCACTACTAATTCTTCAGATAAATCGTATGCACAGAATCCAGTCAACGTTAGAGCATCGCCTTAGTACACCTCACACAATGTTAGATCATAGTCGGCATACACCTCACACATTCACCGTCCTCATTGGTGATGCACTTCACCACTGGTTGCATCACAGACAGGGGGTGTTGTTTCACTAGGGATCCCACTTCTGATACCAGATGAAACGTGGTATGAAGAAAGAACAAGAACACGGTTGTGGATGGCGATGATTTCAACTTGTATTCACTTCCCTCAAACCCCATGGTACAAACAACCCTAGAAGTACATAGAACAATCGTGTAAGAAATATTGCATAAGGAATGCTACATAGATCTTATGGACAGCAATACAAAATATGGCATATGGAATGTTGCATATCATGTATCAATGGCATTTCTATTACTTCATAAAAGAAACACATTGGCAGATTGATGAGATCTCCAAGCTAATGTATAACTATATTTGGAACCTTCATGTGAAAACCAAGCCTTGTTATTAAATACAATTCCATCAGGAAGAACCAGTCATATTGTGAAAGTCGAGTTGTGTAAATGTAACACTTTTCACCAACCATACTATTTTATCTCAATTAATGTATTAGAACTGTATTTAACAAGAACAAGAATCTAACATGAATAAACTGTGTTGAACAATAATCTCATTGTCTCTGTTTTAATCTATCTGTGATGGTACTATTCAGTTACAATCAGCACCCAATATAAACAGTAATTTTAGTTTGGCACAACAGGCGAGTGGACATGAGCCTGAATTGTTTGAGTATAACCCCAGTGGTAATGGACACAGATGATATAAAACATGGTAACCGGATATGACAATGTGCAGAAATGAAATAAACTTACCCCTGTCTGGTACGGGGTAAACATGACTATATACAGGAGTGTCACAGAGACGTCATTTTCACACTACTCGGAGTACACCGTATCACACAATACCGGGCCATGGACGGAACAGCCTAAATAATAAACATTATTTGTCGATAATGTTTATAAAGCTTACAGATACCATAAATGATGTGAGAATACCAATAACATTTCCAGCTAATTAATAAATCACTATAATCAATGGAATTATATATTCTATGACAACAAATCCAATAACATTTCCAGCTAATTAATAAATCACTATAATCAATGGAATTATATATTCTATGACAACAAATCTACTTGATAAAGCTTGATTTACATGCAGAAATACCAACCAGTCAGTTAATTTATGCCTATAGCATACAAATTAAGTCCAAAATAGGCCAGCCAACAGTTTATGAGAAGAATATAGACTCATAATCATCTTAGTTCATGAAATGAATAAGCATCAGTCAGAATACAGTACACACAACTTACACAAACTTTGCTTCAGCTCCAACAATGTCACCAATGGTCCACCATACATTCGTCTACACATGTACAAATGTGTACGCCTAATTACAGTGGAAACTACAGGAATACCCAAAGGACTGCACCCTTGTAACAAAAAGGATTTCCTTATTACAAAAATCTAGCGACATTCAAATATAAGTTCATTTACGTATACCAATGGCGTTGAACAGTTTACATACATGCGAGGGGGGGGGGGATCACAGTGACTTGAGTAGCAGGGGGTGTCTTCGTCGATGTTGTTGTTGTTGTGATTATATATATAATCTTTTTTACAAGAATATATTTATTTCCCACCTTTTCATACACCACAATGACAATAGATGTCATAAAAATGCTTTATATACGCCCTAAATCGATCTACATACCCCTCCTCTACTAGATCTCCATCTCTAATAACAAGTGTGGTTACTTAATGTTAAAGCCGTATACCGACTTTCGCCACGAATCCCGGTACAGGGGGTAATTCGGGTGTCTGCAGACAACCAACAGTAAATGGATGAGCAGACGTGAACTATGGTGAAAACTAAACGGGCGTGGAGAATTCCATGAGGTAAGTTCTCCTGCATTCGAAGCTTTTCGGCCTCGATTTCAAAAGTCTTCGGAAGTCTTTTATCAGTTACTGGAAACCAGCCATATCGTGGAGAATGTATTGTGTACCGGGATTCGTGGCGAATTCTTTAACATTAAGTAACCACACTTGTTATTAGAGATGGAGATCTAGTAGAGGAGGGGTATGTAGATCGATTTAGGGCGTATATAAAGCATTTTTATGACATCTACTGTCATTGTGGTGTATGAAAAGGTGGGAAATAAATATATTCTTGCAAAAAAAATTATATATATAATCACAACAACAACATCGACGAAGACATCCCCTGCTACTCAAGTCACTGTGCGGGGGATGTACACATTTGCAGCGCAATGAAAACTTGGCTCAAACTACATAAACATACGGTTTATCTACTCACAAGTATCGCAGTAGTTCGAACAAGACTCATATATTTACGTGACTAGATAATCTTACAGGACGTAAGCAGAAAAATGCATATTTACCCAATATCGACGGAGCTCGATTGAAACAAACTGTGACAACAAAAATGGCGGCGGCAGCGCGGTCCATGTGCGTTCCACTTTTGTGAGCGGTCTAAGGGGCATAACTCTGAATGGCAAACCGCAGATGCAAAATGCGTTAGTCTGCAGTGATACACGGATTCAGCCCGTCACATTTTGTTTAAACAGTTGCAGGTGTTGAAAAAGCCAGCGACAGAATCAGATTGCTATGCTCATTCAAAGCCATGAAGCAAAAATTGATCAACTATTTACAATATTCCTTATTTCTATCAGACCCAATAAATACGTTATTAATTATTTATAACCGTACAATCCATCAACCTATGACTACGTATGCACAATACCGGTAGTGATAAGACAAATATATGAATACAAATCGTAATCATTTCTTCATAATTAACCAAAGGTCATGTCTGATGCTTAATGACGTTATACTCGTCTTCTGCAGGGTGGCCACATTGATAGATCCGGAACTGGGAAAATATACAGGCCAACGATGGAAGAGTGGGTGTTGGCATATGCTCCGGAAAGAAAATGGTCACACTGGATTACAAGCGCCTGGTCCGTCATCCATAATTCAGCCGTCGTCCATTAGAGAATATCCGCGTCCATAGTCCAAAGACCTATTTCATATTCCATATTACGGTATTAGCACCAAATTCAAAAACGACAATCATAATATACATAAACATAGGCTTGTTTCCTGCAAGAGAGAAGCGGTCAACAGTTTTCAATGATGCCGGCAAGACATCATGATGTTCCAAAAATATCAAATCCGTGTCGCTGATCAGTATTCTTAATCCATAATATTCGTTGTAAGGTCGTCATCTAAAGAATGATGTATCTCGTCACGCTTTGATTGTGACTGTTCATATGAGTACCAAGAGGATCTTGAAGTACATGGGTTCATACGGCCCCTAGCCCCGGGTTAAGCGGAATTAGACACAAGTTGCGAAACGTAACGCCATAGATCTTGCACGCTATACGCTCGTATTTTGCTATCAGCGTGCGATATATATCGCTAAATTTGAGAACTTTGAGTGGAGGCGCTTGAATTAGACCATTGGCAAAGACGTTCGCTTTCACTCTCAAAAACGACTGGTCACTGGTTTCCCATCGTCATCACGAGCAAAGCAGCTTTCCTCAGTCGCATAGTTTCCCTCCATGTCTAGCCGGTACCGATAACGGCCAGAGATATCGTAACCCTTTACGCATCTGTGGTATCACGCTTGGATACTGAATGTGTATTGGTGGCTAAACAATGACATTTCGATTGGTCGCAAGCTGCTTGGCATATTCTCGAGAATAATTCTCGAAATAAAGTCCAAAAGTCTGTCCATTTTAATTAGTCGTCGTTAACTCTGCACAAATTTTCCTTATTGCAAAGTGTAGAACGAAATGAACTCTACAAAAATAACTACCATTTCTTTGTGATATCGATAATATATCACGCTTGAAATAACTTTGTAATTCTCTCCATATAAAATACAGTACAGTTGTTTCATGTTTCGGGCCTCAATTACATAGGGAGACGTCATAACATATTCCTGTGCACTGGCGCAAAGGTCGTTGATGCCATATAAAGTAATAACAGCCGGTCCGTGGGAGTGTCGCTTATATCTCATGCCCAGTGAAATTGCCGAATGATACACAGCACACGCCTGTATGACCGTACACGGGAATGTTGACCTTTGTGCTAGTTAACACGAATACATTATGACGTCTCCTTATGTAATTGAAGCCCGGTACATGAAACAACTATACTGGAGTTTTATATGGAGAGAATTATAAAGTTATTTCAGGCGTTATATATTATCAATATCACGGAGTAATTGTGGTCATTTTGTAGAGTTCAGTTTGTTCTACCCGATGACAGAAAGAAAATTTATGCAGAGTTAGCTATTGATTTTTGACAAGCTCCAAAGTAGACTACTAATTAAAATAAACAGAATATAGTACGGTGCTTCAGCCAGGGACAACGTAGGTGCGTGCCTCTGGAGGAGCGGGAATGTAATTTTCAAGACATGAATAGTCTGTATTGTCTTATACACTTCTGTTGGTTTTCCAGTAATAGACATAATTGCAATTACTTTTTTGGGGGAGGCTGGTCCATCATAAGCAGGTATTGCAATATGGGGATGCGAAAACGACGTCCGAGTTGACACCTTGTTTCTCTTTCATCGCTCACCTCTTAACCCCTTGCTGCTGAAACTTGCTAACTTAAAACACTTTATATCATCGAATCAATTATTGTGCAGATACAACTAAACTGTGTGGATGTAACGTTGTTGAACTTCTGGTTCACTTACACTTTTATAATAAGACCGTTTATTCCATTTCCGATAACACTTGACCCAGAACACCAAACGTCAAGTGCATATAATAGTGTTTTAAAATTACTCGAATTGTATACCGTGTGTTCGCGACGGAATAGTTCATGACCCCTAAAGCCCGGCGCACACGAGAGCTATCAGCTGAGCTAACGACCTCAATTGCCTGTCAGCTCAGGGACTAGCTCTCGTTTGTTTCATGAAAAGTTTCATGAAATTGATTTCACTTCCCGCATAACGTCTTCTTGAAGTCCATTTTGAAGAGTCGTGCGTTTGAAACGCGCGAAAATAACATGCGATTCATTGATCGGTCCAATAAAACTGCTGAGCTGTTGGCTTGAGTTCGCCGCACACACTGAAGATTTGGCCTCGCGAGGCGAAATTATCAAACAAGTTTAATATTTATTCCCCGGCCTCGCGAGGCCAAAAACTCACCAAAAACTGCCCGTACACGAGAGCTAGCCCCTGAGCTGACAGGCAATTGAGGCCGTTAGCTCAACTGATAGCTCTCGTGTGCGCGCCAGGCTTAAGTTTGTGGATTTCTCAAAGAAGTGCTTGTGTTTCTCTGCTTCAAGCTTTGATAAACTGATTTTGGTAAAATAAATCCGATCCATTGAGAAAAAAGTCTTATACAGACAACAGTGCATCACGGGATATTTTCCAGCTTTAAACTTTTGATTGGTCAATTCAAATTTTCAATTGGAAATCAGGCATTTTTATTGGCTTGTGTGGAAAATCCAGCCAATCGCAGAGTTTCTGTAAAGATTCATTAATTGCTATCTGTCGTGAATAAAGCCAATCTGATTAAAACTAGATCTAATAATACCGCTTCCCGTCTTACATGACGCTTATGTAGATCCGTGTTCTGAGTATTGACCAATTACAGAGCTTCTTCGCGATTCGGGGATGTGTGTTTGAAAAGGTCAAGGTCAGGCCACAACTGCGTGGGAAAGACATGCTGACCTAGATATATTATGAACAAAGAAATGTGTCCTGGAAACGATCTATTTATCTAAATTCTATCGATTTTAATCGAATATCAGCATGGTTTTTATTTCTAGAGAATAAATCATTAATCTGATTGAACAATTAGTTAAAATATGCGAGATGAGATTTACATATACCGTACACATTTCGGCCCATCATTGCAAAGTGAGACCGACCAGGCGCCTGATCTGACGAAAGGTGTTGTCAGTGTTATTGGAATACGGAAACACGGCCCATGGTTTCAGATCTTTAATCAGCGACATGTAAGCTGGGAAGCGTGGTTTTAAGATTGGTTTTTAATCAGACTTACAGATACAGCAAACTTGCATTTTTGTAATGAGATATCCATGGAGTTTATGTAGGTCTGCGGGACACCTCTGGCTGTAGAAAGACAAATGTCGGTAGCGTGTGAAATATCTTTACGGGGTGGGTGGGTGGCAGGGTCGTAGTCCGGCCTTTGAGCCTTTTCAAAGAACCATAAACTGAATACAAGAAGTGATACATATAGTAAAGTATACAATTTAACAGACTGAGAATTTATGATGTACGACAATGTAAAGTTTGTAAGGTCAAGAGAGTAATTCAGCGCCTCCAAACAAAACAGAAATTTTTGATAAACATAGATGTGTGGTCTTACCTGACTTAGATTTGCAGAAATAGAATTGCATGTAGGCCTACCCTAAACGGGAAAATTACAAGCTGCCTAAAAACATATAATCCGGTGCCCTGACTAGCCTGTACTGTCAACATGCCAGACAGTATCAAACAGCTGGAGAGTAACTATACATATCATCAACTTTCATCATATTCGCACTGTTGTGTTAACACATGTTGCTTGTATTGTTCGTGAATATATATCGTGCATTTATGTCTGCATAAATTATGGTAATTTTATTTGCACTGATGCACATCTCGTTCAAGTCTGTACAAACTGCAGGAGTAGAAACTAAAAAGGTAATTCCAAAACAGCGTTATTATGTAATGCGTCGTAATAGGGCAGCTTGTTACTTAATATGTAATGCCCGTAAAAGGGTGGTTCCGAAACAGCGTTATTATGTAATGCTCCCGTCAGTTGCTTTTTGTTACTTTTGTTATTTATGTAATGTCATCTTCCTAGTAGCGCTTCAGCCCCCACATCAATGGAGTGTCCCTAGAATATTATAGGGTCCTAGTGTATCGGAAATCCCCACACAGTAGGCCATATCCTACATTACTGAGACAGATTGTCCATGGATAACATATACTGTTGAGAGTTGTCCAGGGACAACTGAAACTAGTATATATAGGTTGTCCATGGACAATTACATCCGGGGATACGTTGTCCGACGATAGAAGTGATTGTCCAGGTTTTATCGCGATTATAACTAAGTCGTATTAATGGTTGTCCGCCACCAGGGAATTGTTGTTCAGTATCGGGCCTCAGCATGTAAAGTCACCCAATAAGGCAATGATACAAGTATGCGCAGCCAATAAATGAACTGTTTTAACTCTACCAGTTCTGGATGATTTGGAGGCTGTCTCCGCCTGAGGAGGGAGGATGGAGGCATTTCATTTATTTTCGTTATGCCTTGAGGTAGAGGGCTGAAACTTTCCATACTATATACCTGGGTCAAACTCTATAAGGAAATGGGGGAAAAATAGCAGAAATGAGAGAAAACACAGTTTTCAGTGGATACCTCGTGACTGCTATTTTGAATTTTCCACATGTCAGATCCTTTCCACCTAATTTTATGCGACTAGTCTCCAAATGACGGTAATCAGTTCGCGGAAAAGTAGAACATGCGAGCGTCTAGTCTGTCATTCAATATTCAACCGTCGCCCATTAAAGAATTTCCGCGTCCATAATCCAAAGACCTAATTCATATAATAACATTAGCACCAAATTAAAAGGATAAATCATAGTATACATAAAACTATGCTAATTGCCTGCAGGAAAGAAGCGGTCAGTAGTTTTCAATGATGCCAGCAAGACATCATGATGTTCCAAAAATTTCAAATCTGTATCGCTGATCAGTATTCTTAATTCATATGATATACGTTGTAAAGTCGTTATCTAGAGTATGATGTATCTCAGTCACGCTTTGATTGCGCCTATTCATATGAACACTATGAGGATCTTGGAATACATAGGTTCATACGGCCGCTAGCCCCGGGTTAACCGGAACTAGACACAAGTTACGGAACGTACCGAAATTTTCACCTCTCTTGTTTTCTTCGTACTCCCCCGTCTAAATATTTTAATACCTCTTGGGTTGAGGAGCTGAAAGCGCGAACGCTATAAAACAGTCACTTTAATTACGTCATATTGATATATCGTCAAATTCACATTCAAATTCACAAATTCAAATCTGCATTTTTGCGAAGAATTGTTCAATCAGATTTTTCCAGTTTGACATTTATGCAATTTTCCCGCAATTTACAAGAAATACAGCTAAAACGCAATGTTCATTCATACCCTATTTGGTCGCCATTTGACTAGACCAATGCTTGTCTGACATAAAGATCATTATCATATACCTATGTATGTTAGGATAGCGATACAGACTTGAGTTTTCCGTTTCCGTATCGCCCTCTCGTGCTTGTATTGCCTTCTCGTGTCACTGTCAGATAATTGAAAGTTTGCCGGACTACTTTTGACCTACCTGGAATGCGACACTGGGAAACCCCTCCCTGACATAGATGCGAAATTATCTAGGTCATCAAAAATAGCACAAAATCTAAACCCAAAACTCACATTGCATACACTCAAAAGTTGCGATTTGTTGATTTTTATTGAGTAAACATCACATATAAAAAACAACACAGAAACACAAGCAGATGTACGACCAAAATTCCCAAATAAATAATAAAAAACAATGTCGTCTGCCACCGTATACAATCCGACATTGTTAATCTTCGCTTCGTCGCCAACTCTAGACCTACCATTGCCTAGCTGCTCGATTTCACCGTTTTCCAGTTGTTGGTGTCATTCATGTGCATATAGTTTGTTCCTGTTTAATGTTATTAACTTTTCTATTGTCGTTATTGCATTATTGACCTATATTCGTGGCCTATTGTACTGTGTGACGTCAGTGGTCGTCACGGAAGAGGGGATTCCCGATCGGAATGTGTCAGTTTGTGATGACGCAATAATAGACCATGACTATGAAAGCCTGTTTGGCACAAATTCAGACTCTGAACGTCCAAATTTTGATTTAGGTTTCTGGTCGGACAGTGAAACTTCAACCAACAGCGACAACATCCTTGTCATGGCTTTGGATCAAACTCAAAGTGAAATCATGTGTGAAAGTGAAACAATTTGTCCCCTCCCACCAGCCCAACTAACAGATTGCCCTGCAGTTACACTTGCACCCCCTGATAATATTGAGAGCGAAAGTGATACAAGTAACAGTGACATAGATCTTTTCCAAGAACCACACACTGAAAGTGGAATCAAGAGGTCAAAGCAACCGATATTTATCGAAGAACGTCAAGATCATGCTGACTTTATTAAAAATATGCAAAATAAAAACACAGTGCGGAAAACAGGGAGTGTGATGAATGTATTCACCAGGTGGCTTAAGGCAGCTCCTCGGTTTGAGAACAGGAATGTGGAGACCATACCGCCAGTGGAACTTAACAACTACTTGGGTTCATTTATCCTGTCCATTCGGAAGTACGATGGTTCTGAATATGAACCAGACACGTTAACGAGCTACCACCGTGGCATTGATCGATTTCTTCGAGAGAAAAACTACACACGCAATTTCCCCCGCTCTGGTCCAGGCCGGAGAGATGTGTTCTCCGGGCCGGACCACACCCGCTGGACGTCCGACTTTTTCACCGCACACTCCGGACCGGAGTCGGCGGAGAATGGACGGAGCACAACCGAGCGGAGACAATTGGGTGATGTACATGGCCGGAGAATGAGCTATTAGGTCAAATATTCGTAGACATTGTTTCGCAATTTTCATTTTGGCCGAGCGAGAATCACGGCTGAACTCTCATTATTACGATATTATCGTTCATTTTTCTGTTATTGCATTCGAATACTATTGTATACCAACCCCAGATCATTTCTCAGTCTTCTTTTTATCAATGTTATCGGTTATTTCCATTATATTTGGCGTTCGTTTCTTTCCGGCGAAACCCGAGACAGCTGTTCATCACGTGATCACAACAACAACAACAGTCTGACAATTTCTCCTCGTGGTTTGAATAAACCCACAAGTTCATGATCGTTCCCGTTATTTTTGGGCAACCAAAAGTGATCAGGAACTTGGTGGATTTATCCATCAAACCATGCTCCTCTGGAATTACGAAAGCAGTATAAAACTAAAGGCAAGATTGACGGTGCAATATTTTTTCAGTTGAATGCCTTTGGCATAAATGTAAATTTAGTTGACCTAAGCGACAGTTCCATAAATAATTGGTTTAGTCTTTTGTTGAACAATACAAAAGAACACAGCGTTTTAACAAGCATGTACTCCGTCACCACATGCACAATATTTTATGATTCTTATAACATTAATAAGCCTAGAATTTGAAAAGCGAGGTTAGTCAATGTGGCAATCCTACAAAATAAATATTGTACCGTCGTGCTATGTTTCCTCACAAAAAACCACAGTCCAAATTATCTTCCAAATATTTATTTGTTTTTCAGAGAAGGTTCACAAGTAGTCATGGTATTGACAAACATGGTACCGGTACTGGGTTTTAGCTCCATTTTTAATAATGACAATACATGGGAAATGATAACCAAAAATTATTCTTATCCCGCTTGTTTAAAAAAACAAACTATAACTATACAGCCATGATTATGAAGCATCAACGTCCTACTAACATGCTTGAACGGATGATGCACGCTTTACTTCACATTAAATTTAAATCAGACTGAACAATGGCATGGATATGCTCAGAAATTCGAAGATCATCAAACATAGAATTTTAATAACGTATACATGCATACATGTCGTTCTGTGATAATGTAGTGATTCAAGAAGTTATCGAACAATTTAAATTACTGGTATGCTACTTAGAATAAGACGAGTAATAGTATGCTACATGTACTTAAACAAAATAATTCATCATAAGAAATTCGTTGAATCAGCATTTCCGGTGCTGATTTGATTGATTGAAAGCATACTGTAGATTTAATTCTTTTCAAGATAGAGCTTGTATCACACAATCTAAGTACTGTAGCACTAGTACACAACAAAGGGGGAAAGTAAAAACAGTTGGAAATTTGCGATTCAAAAGGTAATTGCAATCCTCGATATAGCAATCTATGTTGAAAATATTATTAATCTACACATGTTCAAAGCAACTGGTCATCTCGAGGATGGTCTAGGTAGACACAGCAATACCCCGGTTTGCACATATGTGTACCAGTGATGATGTTTCAATGAGAGAGGTCCCGATATCCTACCATACCTGGTTTAGGTGTAGCTGTCCTTACAGTTCTCCCATGCTTATACTTAGGAAGCACATCATTTGCCATCCTCATATTAAAATTTCCCAAGTAAGTAAATTACCATAACTTATGTATAAAGTATATTTGACTGCTATTTCTATGGGGAAGCTGTCAGAATTACAACCAAAACCATCCAAGCAGAGTGTGAAATAACTGAAGTGTGAAATGGACTAAATTGTATGATAACGAGACCTGCCAATTTGCGAGCAGGTCAAGCTCAGCATATGTAGTACAAGTTCAAAAAATCTTGGTTATAATCCTTTAATCAAAAGGGTTAGAATTCAGTTTTATTTTATGATTTCACCTTGAATAGGTCAATGTCAATCATCTTCATTAGGGTTATCGTGATAAACAAAAACATTGTGTAAATTTGAGAAAGCCGGCAGCTCTAATCCTCAAACATGTCCAAGACACATAGTGCTGAAGCATTTGACCATGGAAAATGAGTCAAGATTAATTATCTTTGATATAGATCTGGTTCACCACCAAGCTGCAGTATGTGTCATGAATTTGAGTAGCCGGACTTTACTCCTTCAAAGATATTGTGCTAACATTAAATCTACATTCACTGTAAATTAGACTTTGAAAAAAGGGTCACCAACACATGAGGTAACCAACACATGTTAAGATTCATCATCAGTTTGGTAATGAAAGAAAATGTACTAGCACACACATCACAAACTACACGCTTCAAACTAAAATGTTGAAACTTACTCGTAAAGTGTTGAAATAACCCTTTAAGTGTGTCCACAGGGACTGCTCTTTAAGTGTTGTCCCCGTGGACACACTTAAAGAGTTATTTCAACACTTTGCGAGTAAGTTTCAACACTTTAGTTTTAAGCGTGTAGGAGAAAAAGACATGTTTGATCTTGTTACAGTGCACAGTATGTGTGTTAGTGATAAAATAAAATAATGTATGAAAGTGGGAAAAATAAATTTGAGGAAAACCAGAAAAAATGCTATTTTTCAGGTAGATCCCCATGACAGCCATTTATAGTTCACCCATGACCATGCATGATGTAATGTTCCATCGTCATTACAGGGATAAAGAAAATGTCAAAGTTCAATTGAGCTTGCTGGAGTCATTCTAAGTGTAAAATCCCTGATAAGAGAAACTGAATACGGCCTTCCTTCCATTACATTCTCAATCTTTACCAGTATAAAGTCAGTTTCAGGTTTCTCAAGGTAAAATGTTAGGCTTGACCAGATCCCAGTTTTTACCATAACCTACATACATGCATATACACTTGTCCCTCATTATAAGTCATATGTGACCTTTTCCTTTTTATTTCTATTTGTACTGCAATTTAAAAAGTGAGTGAGTGAATAGAATTTAACGTTGCTTTCAACAATATTTCAGCCATATCATGACGAACCAACTAAGCATCACCTACATGTAGCCCAGTTGTGTTCCTGCTACTTCAATTCAAAGAAGAATTCTTTGAAGCAGCATGGAACCAGTCACCCTCCATCCACCCTATAAAACACTGAGGACAGCGCACAAGACACAGACAGGACGCTTACATGGTGCAATAAAGACAAGTGATATTACAGTGCTAGACATCACATTATTAAGTTCCTGTTGCTTCTCGGCAAAATGCATTGAAGCAACAGGAACCTTAACCCACCCAACCACCCGCTGCAATTTAAAAAAAGTTCATTTGAACCCAAGATATGTCCTTAAACATCCACAGTAGACATCATGGCTAAACCCCCGAAAAGGAGAGAATAACCCAGGAGATAAATATGGTTATGAGCAATGAAGGGAAGCTAAGGAAAGTCATCAGGTTAGCTGATATATGATGAAATATTATTGGGATCATTCCACAGGCATGTGCTGTAATATTTTCTTACCATTCATTAGAAAATGAGTAACCTTAATGGTAACCTATAGAGGGTCTTCTAAAATGAAATTGGAAAACCTCCAGAAGAATGGGGCCTACCGTTCATTACAGCACACGCTAGATTTCTATATAAAAAACAATGTTTCAGGATATAGGATGATCAATTGTTTCAGCAAAATCTCTATGACAAGTTGCATTCACAAGGAAATTTGAAGTGGTTCTTTTTGATGATCAAGGGGCATAACTCAGAAAAAAGTCAGATCAGGTCAAGAAGGACATCTTCACATGTTGACAATATTGTGACTCAAATTTCTAAAGAATCTGACAAAAACTTGTGCATTCACAAGAGAAGGCAGCAGATGGAACTGGGGTTTTTTTCACGCAGTTAGTCGAGAAGGTCACATGCACATCTTCACATGGTGATGACAATGTGTGGCGAATTTCAAAGGATTCCAGCAAACCTCTGACGAGTTGCGTATGGAAGTAGTTTTTTTGATGATCAAGAGGCATAACTCAAGAGAAAATGATGAATTGGGTCGAAAAGGTCACATGCTCATCTTGACATGGTGAATAGGGTTGAAAGGTCACATGCTCATCTTGACATGGTAATGTGCGGCAAGTTAGGAAAGAATCCAGCAAAACCTTTTGGACGAGTCACATTCACAAGCAAAACTGATGGAAGTATTTTTTTAGATGATCAAGTGGCTTAAGTCTGGAAAAAATGTCAGATTGGGTCGAAAAGATCACATGCACATGTTTACATGGTGAGGGTAATGTCTGCCAATTTGGAAAGAATTCAGCAAAATATTTTTCTCATGTTTCTCATGGGCGGACGGACAGATGATGCCATACCATAATACATCTCGTCAAAATTGACGGGCATATACAAATTTGTCATGAACCGAAGACATATATGTATGGGAATTTCAAATCAGTTCAAATCATTAGCCGACATACTTTAATTACTGCAATTAATTCGACAATTACTTCCCTGTTAAATAAAACGGTGTCATAGACGTGTTCATGATAATTGAAGAGTGCCAGCTGGAGATTTTAAACGATTCAAAATGAGGTATTTGGTGCAAGAGAATTATGGATTAAGAATACTGATCAGCGATATGGATTTGATATCTTTGGAACATCATGGTGTCTTACCAGCATCATTGAAAACTGTTGACTGCTTCTCTCTTGTAGAAACGTAGCCTATGTTTATTATATACCGGTATACATGTACATGCCTTCAAGTGCCTCCTATATTTCCTATATTTTCCTATATTTTTTAGTAATTCCTATATTTTCCTTTATTTTACTCAAAACCTCCTATATTTTGACTTTTTCTCATGAAAACTTTCATCAATGCTCTGTAATGAGTCAAACTGACATGAAGTACATTTCAGAATTTTTTTTTCACCTCGCTTCGCTCGACAAATATGAAAACATTTCAATCTCTATGGTAAATCAAAAACCAGAACAGGACACCTAAAAGATCACCACTATGACCGCATTCAGTGAAAGTAATTTGATTAAAGTGATCGTAAGCCCTCATGTAAAGTTTCCATCAAATGAAAGACCATTGCGAACAGTGTCGGAAAATATTTATTGTAATTTTTTACGATTTTATCACACAGAGTAAACTGCATTTAAAGTGGTTTTCTATGGTGGTCTGTTGCAATCATATCTAGGTCCAGTGACGTTACACTGCCTTATATTTCAAACTTTGTATGCACTTTCCAGAGCTTGATTCAAGCTTAAAGTGTGTATTCAACACAGACTCACTGTTCCAATGTGCATGTTTCACCAAAATCGGGGAAATTAAATGCAAGATTCAAATTGACTTGACATTTATGAGTTACCATCTCCCAGATTTTGGTGAAACATTCACATTGGAACAGTGAGTCTATGTTGAAACTCAGTATACACACCTCAAGCTTGAATCAATCATTGGAAAGTGCATACAAAGTTCGAAATATATGTATTTAGGCCGTGTGACGTCACTGAACCTAGATATGATTGCAACAGACCACCATAGAATACCATGCATTATTCGCAGTTTACTCTGTGTAATAAAAATCGTAAAAAATTACAATAAATACTTTCCCACACTGTTTGCAATGGTCTTTCATTTGATGGAAACTTTACTTGAGTTTACGATCACTTTAAGCCTGGCGCATACAAGAGCTATCTGCTGAGCTAATGGCCTGAATTGCCTGTCAGCTCAGGGGCTTGCTAGCTCTCATGTGGTTTCAGCACACACGGTGAGCAAAATGTTCACTGAATTGATTTCAGTTCCCGCAAAGCGCCTTATTTAAGATCATGTGATCTTTCATGTGACCGGGCTGGCGTAGAAATGGCCATTTTGAACAATCGTGCGTATAAGTTACGTGAAAAAAAGATGCGTTTCATTGGCCTGTCGAATAAAACGGCTGAGCTGTTAGCTTACGTTCGCCGCACATACTGAGGATTTGGCCTCGCGAGGCGAAATATTTTCTCCCAGCCTCGCTAGGCCAAAAGCTCACCAAAAACTTCCCGCACACGAGAGCTAGCCCCTGAGCTGACAGGTAATTGGCTCAGCTGATAGCTCTCATGTGCGCCGGGCTTAAAACACCAGAAAACTACCAAGTTTGGAACATAAATGTAGTACAAACCCGTCTTACACTCCTTTATTTCCTATATTTTCCTATATTTTATTCAGAAAATTCCTATATTTCTCCTATATTTTTGCAAATTTCTTCCTATATTTTCACTGTGAGCCACTTGAAGGCCTGCATGTACTATGACTTTTTCCTTAATTTG
>JAVTVY010003540.1:0-34012 GCA_036873755.1 Hanleya hanleyi
TTAATTGTCGGCCGAAGAGCCCACCCAATAATGGACCTAATACGAAAGCGTCAACGGGGCTAAATGGTACCGAGAAAGTCACCTTTCTGTAACACTCTTTTCTTTTTGTGTTGGAAGACTTCTTTCTGTATCAGGGTTCGAAAACCTGGCTGCTGCCTGTTCAACTTGGTCTCAGGGGAACATTGCCTTTTAACAGAATGAGTCCGATCTGCCACGGATAAGTCGGGATCTGCACCGCGTGCAATGGTGCGGACCAACAGAGTGAGGTTGTCTTCAATACTCGGAGCGTCGGTGTGTGCGCTTCCGTTAGAATCCATAACCCTTCCCTTTTTGTTCTAACCGCCCTGCTATGACTACAGTGTTTTAGTTTTTTATTATTCCCTTCATCACACACACTAGCTGGGGGAGCCACTTTGAGTGTTTACATGATATTTTTAGCCGTTTGCACGAACACGTGGTGGGTCTTCCCAGGGAAGAGGCCGGTCCGCTGTCGGAGGTGGTCGAGGGTGGCTTGCTTCAGGCCGAAGAGCATATACCGATATTGGGGGTTTGTCGAGTCTTCAAAGGCTACAAACGCAAACTGGGTGCGTCCGGGTTACATTTGTCTCGCCAGGTGCAGCACTTAATGGTGTTTCCCGGGTTTTTAAACACAGCAAGTTAGTGGACATTAAAACTTAAAATGTTCTGATGTTTTTACTGAAAAAATTCTGCACAATGTACATGAAGCTAAACCTTCGATGATGACTGCATTTGATAAAGAGTTGAGTCACCCGAGCATCGATCTCCTCCATGAGATCATCGACGACCACCAAGGTATGCGGTGCCAAGTCGATCAAGGTGGGTAGTACTTCCACGACCGTGATGTGGAGCATCGTCGCATACCCTCTACCCCTGTCATTCTCCGTGAAACCGCATGACCCGGGCGATGGGTGGTGTGATCATGCTGTCGGCGTGTTGGACGTGTTTCTGGACGAAGTGCGTCTTGTCTGAGGCCATTGACCCCGCAATGATTCAGGTGAAGGGATGTTGCTAACTGGGATCCATGGTTGGATGTGTATACGCCGAAGTGCCAGATGACTATGATGAATTTGGTACGAGTAAAAAGGCATCGGCGTCGTGGAAACACTGGTGTGTGCGGCGAGCCTTGGTACCATGGCCGGTGCGTTGGAGCGTTTACCGTTCGTGCGTTTACCTGTGTTTCACCTGGTTAGCCGGAACACAGGGGTTAAACGAACTCTGTCAGCCTTGCCATTTTCACGAAATGGACCATATGCCCCGACGTCACTCGGATTTCAGGATGCGTTCCACAGCGTAGTAGTGGGTTGTAATTCTTTCTCGTAAATCGTCCGTTTCAAGGGTTCCACTTGGAGGTCTTCTAGTTCATACGCCCGTGGGTGTCGGGGTACGCGGCATTTGATCAGAAAGTGCTCATCGCTCCAGTTGGGGAGGTAACTGTTCTCCAACTCGCCCTTAAATTTACTGATCTGTACAGGGTTCCTTGAACACCTGCTTCGATTGTAGGCGTGGTTGCATGGGATACAAGGCACGAAGTACTTTTCTTCAGGCGTTCGGTAAAGGTGATGGGTGCATTCTGAATACTCCGGTGATAGTCTCAGAACCTTGTACGCAAAGAGAGCTGATTCACCCCACATGCTCACCCTTACGGGCCAGAGTATAGGTGTGTATGTAGGCATGATCCGAGTGCCCATCCGAGCGACTCTGCGTGCGGTGTTGCGGACCAACAGAGTGAGGTTGTCTTCAGTACTCGGAGCGTCGGTGTGTGCGCTTCCGTAATAACGCTGGAACCCATAACCCTTCCCTTTTTGTTCTAACCGCCCTGCTATGACTACAGTGTTTTAGTTTTTTTATTATTTCCATCATCACACACACTAGCTGGGGGAGCCACTTTGGGTGTTCACATGATATTTTTAGCCGTTTGCACGAACACGTGGTGGGTCTCTCCAGGTAAGAGACCGGTCCGCAGTCGGAGGTGGTCGAGGGTGGCTTGCTTCAGGCCGAAGAGCATATACCGATATTGTGGGTTTGTCGAGTCTTCAAAGGCTACAAACGCAAACTGGGTGCGTCCGGGTTACATTTGTCTCGTCAGATGCAGCACTTAATGGTGTCTCTCGGGTTTTTAAACACGGCAAGTTAATGGACAATAAAACTTAAAATGTTCTGATGTTTTTACTGAAAAGATTCTGCACAATGTACATGAAGCTGAACCGTCGATGATGACTGCATTTGGTAAAGATTTGGGTCACCCGAGCATCGATCTCCTCCATGAGATCATCGACGACCACCAAGGTATGCGGTGCCATGTCGATCAGGGTGGGTAGTACTTCCACGACCGTGATGTGGAGCATCGTCGCATACCCTCTACCCCTGTCATTCTCCGTGAAACCGCATGGCCCGGGCGATGGGTGGTGTGATCATGCTGTCGGCGGGTTGGACGTACGCGTGTTTCTGGACGAAGTGCGTCTTGTCTGAGGCCATTGACCCCGCAATGAGTCAGGTGAAGGGATGTTGCTAACTGGGATCCATGGTTGGATGTGTATGCGCCGAAGTGCCAGATGACTATGATGAATTTGGTACGAGTAAGAATGCATCGGCGTCGTCGGAACACTGATGTGTGCGGCGAGCCTTAGTACCGTTCGTGCGTTACCTGTGCTTCACATGGTTAGCCGGAACACAGGGGTTAAACGAACTCTGTCAGCCTTGCCATTTTCACGAAATGGACCATATGCCCCGACGTCACTCGGATTTCAGGATGCGTTCCACAGCGTAGTAGTGGGTTGTAATTCTTTCTCGTAAATCGTCCGTTTCAAGGGTTCCACTTGGAGGTCTTCTAGTTCATACGCCCGTGGGTGTCGGGGTACGCGGCATTTGATCAGAAAGTGCTCATCGCTCCAGTTGGGGAGGTAACTGTTCTCCAACTCGCCCTTAAATTTACTGATCTGTACAGGGTTCCTTGAACACCTGCTTCGATTGTAGGCGTGGTTGCATGGGATACAAGGCACGAAGTACTTTTCTTCAGGCGTTCGGTAAAGGTGATGGGTGCATTCTGAATACTCCGGTGATAGTCTCGATTGTAACCCTCGATCAGGTGGGGGAGGAAATCGATGTACCTTCTTGTATTCTTATAGGTGAAATATTTGTACTTGCAACATTGAACGTCCGAATAAATCTTTCCAAAACGGAAGCCTTGGTGTCGTTGTATTTGTGAAAGAAGAACACCTTCTGGGCTTTCACAAATTGCTGAAAGGGTCTGTTGAGAAATTCCGTGCCTTCCTCGGTTTGCAAATACAACTGTTTGCGATCCGTCTTAAAGCCACGTTTGAACGCAGCCACGAGATACTCTCCCGTTTGTGGGTAACCAGAGGGACTAGATACCACGCATACTTCGACAGGATATCGATGCGGGTCCAGAAATACCTGGCGCCCCAAGCGTGGAAATAGAAACTGTTCACGGTGTACGTAGAGGTCACGATCGGCATGGATGGGGATGCCGTCGAGCTCACCACTCAGCACTCGTCCAAGTTTGGTCCCCCCCCCCGCCCCCGTCAAGGTGTAGAGTAATCGCATTCGATGAGGTGTCATGACGAGTCACAGGTCACACGGTCGTCCACGATAGTGAATTTATCCTCATAGACGTGTAATCCCACCTCGGCTGTAAGGGAAAAGAAGCGCGACTTGTGAATGCTGAAAACTGTCCCTTGCCCTCGTGTTGATATAGAGATCGATGTCCAATCTATCACTCTCTCAGTGCGCATGCATGTATTCCTAGACCTACATCGGTCAGAACCTTGTACGCAACGAGAGCTGATTATCCCCACATGCTCACCCTTACGGGCCAGAGTATAGATGTGTATGTAGGCATGATCCGAGTGCCCATCCGAGCGACTCTGCGCTTTTCATGGTACTAATGTCGTCACATCACGTGGTACTGCGAAGCGACCTCGTTGTATAGGACAGTGGGTGAGCTTCATGTGAACACCTCAAACGTCTATATTCGCTGAAACCTCCTCTCCCTAGACCCCCCACCCTTCAAATTTAGAGGTTGACGTGCGCATGGTTTTATACGTAATCTTTGCAGAAAATTAGTCTATGTTTATGTATACTATGATTGTCGTTTTGATTTTGATGCTTATGTTGTTATATGGAATTCGGAATAGGTTTTTGGATTAGGGATGCGGATATTCTTTAATGGACGACTGGTGAATTAATAATTACGGTTACGGTAGACGCTTGTAATTCCATCCCTTTGGGCAAAGAGGGTGCCAGCGCTCGCCCTATGGGAAACCCTATGGCGCATGCCTGGATCCAGGCATCTCGTTGGGTGAAAATCCCATGGCTCTGGTTATTGGTAGTGTTCCTCTTCCGGTTGCGCATGCGCAGCCCTCTCCACACTACTCTAGGGCGGAAGCCTGGGTACAAGCGTCTCGTTAGGCGAACACCCCGTGTCTCTTGCCCCTCTGGTTCTCAGTACAGCGTTTATAGAGTTGCTCGAATTTCTGATTAATAATATCTATGTGAAATTTGGCAATACAATATATCAACAGCATATAGGTATTCCATAGGGAGACCTATATCTGTTCTCTTATGAATACGATTATATGCAGACGCTTACAAAACCAGTTAATTTCAAAGCCAGTTCCTTGTCATTCACCAAACGCTATATATCCATCTTCACTCGATTTAAAGGGAACTACAGATGGCCCTAACGGCACATCTTATTTAGACCTATATCTCTATAAAATGAAGCGGGCCTTCTCTCTCGTCGACTTTACGACAAAAGAGACGATTACAATTTCGACATCGTAAACTATCCCTATCTCGAGAGTGATATACCAGAGGGACCTGCATATGGCGCATACATATCTCGCCTAGTAGCATTTGCTGGATCCTGTGTTAAATGTTACGGTTTTAATCAACGTCACAAAACATTATTGCAGAAATTTATAAAACAGTGCTATATCAAGAGCCTTCACTCGAAGTTTCTCAAATTTGGCGATAGATATCGCGTGCTGATAGCAAAATACGAGCGTGGCGTCCAAGATCTATGGCGATACGTTTCTTAGCTTGTATCTAATTCCGCTTTACCCGGGTCTAGCGGCCGTATGCACCCATGTATTTCAATATCCTCATAGTGTTCATATGAACAGTCACAATCAAAGCGTGGCTCAGATACATCATACTCTGGATAACGACTTTACAACGAAAATTATATGGATTAAGAGGATTAGGAATGCTGATCAGCGATGCGGTTTTGAATTTATTTGGAACATCATCATGTCTTGCTGACATCACTGAATGTTTCTCTCTTGCAAGAAACTAGCCTTGTTTTATGTATGCTATGATTCATTCTTTTAATTTGGTGCTGATGCTATTATATGGATTAGGTCTTTGGATTATGGACGCGGAAATCCTTTAATGGACGACAGCTGAATATTCAATGAAGGACTAGACGCTTGTATTCCATGTCCGGTTGTGCATGTGCAATTCTACTCTCTTTCCCACACTACTCTAGGGCAGAATCCTGAGTCCTGGCGACTGGTTAGGTGAAATGCCCATGTCTAGTCCATCTGGTTCGCGGTACAGCGTTCCACTGCCGGTTGCGCATCCCTGCTCCCCTCGCCCACACTAACCCATTGCGAACGCCTGGGTCCAGGCGCCTTGTTGAGTGAAATCCCCATGTCTCTAGTAGTTCTGGTTCTCGCTACAGCATTCCACTCCCGGTTGCGCATGTGCATCCCTTCTCCTCGCCCCACACTTCAGGCGTCGCGTTGAGAAAATCCCATGTCTCTAGTTCCTCTGGTTCTCGGTACAGCGTTTCACTTCCGCTTGCGCATGTGTATCCCTAATCTACTTCCCACAATTCTCTGGGGCGAAAGCCTGGGTCCAGGCGTCTCATTCGGTGAAATCTCAAGTCTCTAATCCCTCTGGTTCTCGGCACAGCGTCTCATTTCCGGTTCTTCTAACCACTAATCACCAGAACATTCTTATCCATCACCCCGGCCTTCACCAAAACATGTTGAGGCTCGCTCGAATTGATGACCTGACATTTGACCAGAGTTATCTCCACCTGATGCGCGTATAGAAGGGCTATTTGAACGTGTATTCTCTTATGACCTTTGTGACGACACTTCCGGTTCCTTTTGCCTGACCGGGAGTGACCTGTGCACGATGTTGTCCAGTATTGTGCGCATGCGCAGGTCAAAGTTCATTGCCGGTCAGGTGACCGAAACCGAAAGCGATATCACAACGGTCAAATGTTAAGATGCTTTTAAATAAGCTTTCTATACCGCCAATATTATTTTTTAAAAGTTTGAAGAAAGTTGAATAATTGATCAATTGATCACCATGTGTGAATAAATGCATGGCTCACCTACAGATCTCTCAGACGAACCCTGTCTTATGTGAGTATCTCCAGACGTCTTGTTTCACAGCTCAATTTCAAAAGCTGATTTTCCGTGCAAAGAAATACCTTTTGATGAATTTTCTTTCACCTGCCCATGGAGTGAATAATGTTAATATCTTGGAAAAACAAAAAAGATTGAAGCTTGTTGGAGATACCGAAAGCTTAACAGATTATTCCTAATTTGAAACTTAGAAAGGAAATTTTTTCCTAAGGAAAAGATAACGGACGTAGTTAACCTCCCACAATTCATGCTCCATTACTCAGGATCTCTTCACTCCTAACCGCAGTGAGGTGGATGGGATATGGCATGATGGACATTATGTTTTAGGGCATTTGTTTCATTTACACCGTTAATATAGTAGACTAAATACCATTCCTCCACAGCGGATGCGCACCATGACTTCACTGGTCCCAAGCATAGAAAACAGGGCTTGGTTTGATTCAACCACGAACTGTAACTTGAGTATCAGTTAACAGGTCAGTGCAGACAGAAGCAATAAATATATCACGAAACACTGATACAGAATTCATGGCTTATAGTTGCATGTTTTCTCGGCTTGATGCGAATAACAGCCCAGTCTTATTCTGCATCGTGAAAGCTTCTATACGACACCCTGAACCGACACATGTGGACCAAGTATGGCCACCTAGGTCTATTCTACTGGGTGTAAATCCGTTTTCCGTATTTTTAAAGAGACGTGCAGCTGTTTTCCATTCCCATTTTTGTCGCACTTCACGTGACCGGAATTAATTTCTAACCGGGAGTGACCTTAAAGGTCAAGGGTAAAGGTCCAGGGTTACGCCACATGTACTCCACATCTCACCATGCACGACAGTTCCAAGAAATTTCACCTTTATATACTACTGTTCACCAGAGGCATATACCGAAAAACAATTTTGATGACGGACAGCAAATGAGACCGCACATAAAACGACATACCTAAGATATACCTATATAATCATTATATTCAGCAAATATTACACATAGCGGTACCAACTTTACAAACAATAATTAGGTATGCATGTATCAACATATCTAATTGCCAAATGTCAGATAAAAGTTCAATACGAGTGCAACAAAAAGTAAGAAATTAGCTGCAAAAATCATATTGGTACAAGCATAATACGAAAAGTAGAGCGTCACGTGTGGTTGAGTGCTTTTACAAACCGAAAATATAATATTTGTTATTAGCTTGAGAGAGAAAATAATGAATTTTCCTATTCAAAATTTTCTCCGAGTACAGATTAATAAATAAAATATTACAACTAGTGTTAGAAAATGGGAATATTGTGGGAATATAATTGAAGAGAATAGGTTTTATTTGCAATACTGTAAGTGTAACATCAACATTAGCGGCAAATATTGAAATGAGTACCGTATATAGCCATATTTTAGTGGCAACGCATAGCCGTAACTGCTATGAACCAAAAAAAATTCTGTTATGGCAGAAGTTCATATTTGATGGACTTCTGGTTATGGCTATTACTTTTCCGTTGATCCCATACCAGGTCCGCAGGCCTATCAATGATTTTTCAATATCATTTTGGACCAAAATCACTGAATTTGGATATTTAGGACTCGTTGGTCAAAGGTATCACATTATACATATGGGGGTAATTCCCTTAAAGAATATAACTAAATCTTGCAAAAACAAACAAATGTCTATTTTCTAACACTACAGATGTAATATTTTATCTTTTTATCTGTACTCCGTGAAAATACTGAATAGGAAAATTCGTTATTTTCTATCTCAAGCTTATAAAAAATATTATATTTTCAGTTTACAAAAGCAGTACGCGTAGAATTTACGAGCAAACCGAACACCTCCTGTCGTAATTTTACTGACCGACATCTCTAAGACAGATTAGTGCGACAAGTTAAGTTGTCGATGTTGGCTTCTTGAGTTACACTTCCCTTGGCAGAGTTAAACTCCATGACAGCTGTATACCACAGCCCGGTTTTCATTAGGGTCACACTGTCGTCCTGGCGGGCTCGGGTTTCCACTTGAACCACTGTTCTGTTTACAAGTATCTCCACATGTGCAGGCCTATGAACCCTTTCTTTGTTGATGCTCTAGAAGGAGTTCAATGTTAAAGACGTCAGACGAACTATTGTTTCATCATGTAAGTAGATATGCGATTGAGGGTTCCAATATACAACAGTATACGTCTGGATTAAAATGCATGCTTCTTTCCTGCACAACTGTTGAATTAAGGGTATTGAGTAGAGTTAGTTCTCTGGGAGGTTGAGAGATATCCGAGGCGGCCTTCTGCCATATCCGATATGGCTGCAGGCCGGGGATACAGAAGATGGGATACAGAGACTTAGGCTCATATCCGTCAAGAAAGTACAGATGTACCACATCCAGATCATTGTATTAACGTATTCAGAGTATGCGATCAAAATGTTCTGTACAGCTTTTGATGTTACATTTTTTTTTATTTTTTACACATGGCAGTGTGACTATGCGTCACAGGACCTACGAAGTAAGGTAGGCATTAGGACTCCGACAGGCACTGAGCTCTTGGCAATCCTCCCTCCCCCCCGCCCCAAGTTGAAATCCTTCCTATATTAAGATGGGCACATGCAGCCCAAGTCAGAATCACCAGAGATTTTCATCAAAAATCACCAGAAATTTTCGATTAAAACAGTATTGAATATTTTGTTGAAGATCAAAAGTGATGGGATTGAATGAATAGTTTACCAGTTACTGTGCTGATGTGAATCTGTGACACACCAACACACTCCGTGGCAGTGATTCTGTGACACACCAACACACTCCGTGGCAGTGATTCTGTATCCCTTAATCAAGGAATCAGAATTTGAAATGACAAGAAAATTTTTGATATAATTACACATGTAATGTTTTTGTTTAAATTACACCCCCAGTTGAAATCTTGCCTATATTAAGATGGGCACCGCCCAAGTCAGAATCGCTAGTGATTTTCATCAAAAATCACCAGAAATTTTCATCAAAAGTAGGTCAGCTCAGAACTTGTTGGTAACAGTCTCCTAATGCGCCTTCATTCCAAAAATAAATAACGATCGCCAATTTAATTTTACAATTTTTTAATTAAAAGAAACAGATTGAATAATATAGGTTCAGTAGATTTCAAGCTTTACGTGTGAGAATACATTTACATCTCTTTAATGGTTTTCAGTGCCCTTGTCCAGGATCAAAACAACTTTTTAAATCACATTATTTTCCCAACAATACAACAAATTTTTATATATAGTACTATGGTAGAAAGGTAGCATTTATGTAGTTTACAGTAATTCAACTCAAGACCAACACCTTCTATGCACAAGATAATAATGATTCTATGTCATTCTCCTGAGCATAACCGGTACAAAGACGAATAAGTAGCGTCTCTACATCACGTTGTTATCTAGATATATGAGATAACACATTTTGGGTATCGGCAACGCTGGAGCAAAACGGACCACAGTTTTCTTGGCATGATGATCAAAGTTACTTTATCTAGTTAAATTCTACCCAAAGAAAATAAATTAAGACATGGCTTTGTTTCACCCTCAGCAAACTTTTATCATTGTTGCTCACACAGACTAATCTGAAGGATGATACCACATCTTTCTTTCTTCAGCTGGGTTATTGCACCAGGTGGACTTAATTGGTTGATGTAGGATACTTCACCATCAGTGGGTAATTTGACCTGAATTCGAAGCCTGATGTGGTCAATGATGAAATGTTTGGATGTGAAATAGGATACACGTTAAAGGCTACAGTTTACATATATCTATAACAATATACTGAAGTGTTAATTATAAATCTAATTTTAATCAGAATTATTTCAGATCAGAACTTGCTGGTAACAATGCCCTAATGCACGTTCATGCCTTATTTTGCCGACGAAAGGATTCGTATGGACTCACTGACTCATTACCGGACAATTTGCGATCTGTAGCCTACTTCGTAGGAAAATTTCCCCTTTATGCTCTAACCATGTGTAACAGCCGACATGATATCTGCAGAAGCCATTCTTACTATCAGTTCACCATAGGACGCATTCATCAAAATTATAACATAGTGACTGTACAATGGGGGTCTTCCAGGGGGGGGGGGGTCGGGGTGGTCCGGACTCCCCCCTCCCTCCCCCAATATATTTTTTTAAGGGATGAGCGAACCCTGGGATTCCAAGCAGAAATAATGTCTTAAAATGATACCGTATGTAAAATGTGGATTATGTAGGCCTAATTAGAATATCTATCTATAGGCGTATTGAACAAACAAACGGTTTGTGAGCGTACTATTGAAGTTGATGTTTCCATATGTATCTAGAATCAGACATTATCGCCACGGGCGCACCCGTATCGAGGTGTGTTACACGCTATGTGTTAAACCAGAAAGTTAAACGGAGTCGGGCATAAGGTGTGATATTTTTCAATATCGATGAGTGCTTATGCGAGACAAAAGTGAAAATAGAACCATGTTCAGATTTATTTCCGGGAAAACTCCGTCGACCTATGACCCCGGAGCTTCCGGGGCCTAGGCGGCCCCCTGGACCCTGGGCGGTCCCCTAGACGCTAGGCGGCCCCCTGGACCCTAGGCGCCCCCACTGGACCCTCGCCTGTTTGGCTGTGACAGTCGACCATCCATCCGAGCATATGATCTACTAAACAGAGATATGCTAAGATAGCCTGACCAACGTTATTCACAAATCACTGTCATTATAAGGCGGTAGCATCAGTCTCATATTTGGTTGTGAGAATTGATGGCTATCACCAATGTTTGGCCCTGTTCTCACCCAAACAGAATTTTTGCCTGCTTCAAATATCACTATTACGTGATCCCAATACATGATTATCTCATCCAAGTTTCACTGTTACGACATCCGAGGGAGGGAGGGAATTTGGCTTAATGTCACACTCAAGTTTGTCTCACTCATATGGTGACAGTCAGTTTGGTTGGTGGAGGAAGCCGGTGTACCCGGAGAGAACCAACGCCCTTCGGCAAGTAACTGACAGACTTTCACACATGGACATGCTGGGCTCGAACCCGTGCCGGTTCAGCGGTGTGAGGCTAGCGGTCACCAGCGAAGCGCCTTAGACCACTCGACCACCGAGGGCCCCTACGACATCCGAATATCATTATCTCCTCACCCAGATATCAACAAGCATCAGTATTACCTCACGCAAATAGCACTATTATCTTTTCTAATCACCATCATTACCTCATACAAATATAATTGTTACCTCGTGCGAATATCACCATTACATCATCAAAATATCACTTCTACCTCATCCAAATATCACTTCTACGTCATCCAAATATCATTATTACCTCATCTAAATATCACTTCTACGTCATCCAAATATCATTATTACCTCATCCAAATATCATTATTACCTCATCCAAATATCACTTCTACCTCATCCAAATATCATTATTACCTCATCCAAATATCACTTCTACCTCATCCAAATATCATTATTACCTCATCTAAATATCACTTCTACCTCATCCAAATATCATTATTACCTCATCCAAATATCACTTCTACGTCATCCAAATATCATTATTACCTCATCTAAATATCACTTCTACGTCATCCAAATATCATTATTACCTCATCTAAATATCACTTCTACGTCATCCAAATATCATTATTACCTCATCCAAATATCATTATTACCTCATCCAAATATCACTTCTACGTCATCCAAATATCATTATTACCTCATCCAAATATCACTTCTACCTCATCCAAATATCATTATTACCTCATCTAAATATCACTTCTACCTCATCCAAATATCATTATTACCTCATCCAAATATCACTTCTACGTCATCCAAATATCATTATTACCTCATCCAAATATCATTATTACCTCATCCAAATATCACTTCTACCTCACCCAAATATCATTATTACCTCATCCAAATATCACTTCTACCTCATCCAAATATCACTTCTACCTCATCCAAATATCATTATTACCTCATCTAAATATCACTTCTACCTCATCCAAATATCATTATTACCTCATCCAAATATCACTTCTACCTCATCCAAATATCACGTTCACTTCATTCAAATGTCACATTATACCGTTACGTCATCAAAAGTTTAACTCATCCTAATATCATATTACCTCATTCGAATATCACTAATGCCTCATCCACATATGATTAGAATCTCATCCAAATATCATTAATACCAATAATCACTATCGTCTCATCCAAATATCCCTTTCATGAATATCACATATAGATGTCACTTGTACATCCTCCAAAGATCACTATTACCTCATCCAAGTATGATTAGAACCTCACACAAATATCACCGTACACCATCTCAATATCACTATTACCTCATCACATATCACTATAACCTTACACGAATATCACTCATATGTCATCCAAATATCATTATCACCTCAAAATATCATTATCACCTCATCAAAATATAACTTATTTTTTCCAATCACCACTATTACCTCATCCAAATTGTATTGTTACCTTGTGCGAATATCACCATTACATCATCAAAATATCACTTCCTGCCATCCAAATATCATCATTACTTCATACAAATATCACGTTCACCTCATTCAAATATCAAGTTATACCGGCATCTCATCCACTTTTACCTCATCCAATATAATATTACGTCATTCGAGTATCACTGATACCTCATCCAAATATCGCTAGAACATCATCTAAATATCATTAATATCAATAATCACTCTCACCTCAATGAAATATCGCTATACCTCATCCAAATATCATGGACATATATATGGATGTCATTAGTAAGTCGTAGGGAAAAGCTAAATTGAGTCAACTTGACCTTTGACCTCAGAAATTTGCATATGACGTCACTTCCGGTTTATGGGTAGCGCCATCTATACACTCTGGACGCAAGGGAGACAACTCGGACTAATGAGGAGGTGTGCTTGGCCGCCATCTTGAATTTTGTGGAAAAGGGGATGTATTCCTCCGCGGTGATGCGGTCTGGCGGTGATGCGGTCGCGGAAGAAAGCTTCCGCGGAGAAAAAGTAGTCCCTAGACTTGAAATACGCTGCATGGTCCGATTGGGTCGAGTGAGGTATCAAAGTGAAGCATTCGTGAAGGGGCATCTGATGGGCTGGGTGTGGGGTTGAAATATCGGCATTCTGCGCATGCGCGGTGGCCAAAGGGTATGGAAATAGACGTTTTGGGATATAGGGGAGCCCCTAATGGGTCGATGGAGTCGTATGAGGTATCAATGTGAAGCCTAGGTGAGGGGGCATCTGACTGGACTAGCGGCTCGGGCGTTGTCACCATTCTGCGCATGCGCGGTGGCCAAAGGGTATGGAAATAGACGTTTTGGGATCTAGGGGAGCCCCTAATGGGCCGATGGAGTTGTATGAGGTATCAATGTGAAGCCTATGTGAAGGGGCATCCAGTCATGGGTGGGTGGGCGGACAATGACGTCACTTCCGGTTTGGGTGACAAGTCTGGACATGTCCAGACTTGTCTGTGTCTCTCCGTGTCTTTTGATGTACTTGGGGTTTTCCCCACCGCCATTATGGGAAAATGGCGGATTTACCGGAAAGACCCGAAGATCACCGCCATTGGCCGCCATTGTGGGAAAATGCCGGATAATGGCGGATATTGACCGGAAAGACCCGAAGGTGACCGCCATTGGCCGCCATTGTGGGAATATGGCGGATATTGGGCCCTTTCACCCGGATGTAATGACGTCACTTCCGGTTTATGGTGGGGGTCATGAGGAGGTGTGCGCAGGAGTGATCTCAGCCAATCAGAAGCGAGTATTTTGACCCGGTGCATTATGGGACATATCCAAGATGGTATAACAAGTGCCCATGACTCACACGGTGTATAAAACCCTACCCAACAGGTACACTATAAAGCCACCTCTCTAACCGTTCGCTTTTCATTCTCCACCATGGCAGCGAGCGGAACAGAGCTTGCGTTATTCCAACTGACGTCCGACGTCTACCTCATCGTCAATGACGATCACCTGGAGCTGGTCCAAGACGCACCGCAGAAGGTGAAGATTTTGTTATCGCTATCAGGCTGGGCTCTATTGACACGATTGTTACAGGGAAAAGAGCCCGAAAGGGATTTCATGCACGTGGAAGTCGGTGTGCACATACGCACTGCTGGAGAGGATTCCCTTTTTCCCCGGTTGGAACAGAGTGGAGGTACCTATATCACACTCTGCCCACCCTTATGGATGGCACTGAAAGATGTACTCCCCGAGGTGGATGACTTACTACACCCCGAGGTGAAAGAAGGGACTGTGTCTACCCGGAGGCTTACACCTGGCTGCACCCTATTGTTGTACCCCAAACGAGTGGACCTCATCGATAGCGGACTTAGGTGTTGGTGTACGACTGAACCCAAAGCGCACGTCTCTTTGTCACCAGAAGGATGGACTACCTTGAAACGGGTGTTGTTGGGTGACCTGCACGGTGATAGCATTCACCTGTGTGACGACGTCTACATTTTCTGCGGTCCCTATTTTGTTCGACTCCTCTGTCTGAAGCGAGGTGGTTTTACTCTGGACCCTGATCTATGGACGGCTTTGGAACAAGTAGTCCCCATTGTCGATAAGGTACTATCTCTATAGGAGCCACATAACCCATCAGAATAGTACGCATCACGGACTACACCCGTAGAGCTACATCTAGGCGCGCATGTGTGACATGGTCTTTAAAACACGTCCCTCTGGATCTCACACCTTCATTTCTACGATTGCAGAGCCATGACGGAGATCCAGCCCTATGCGACTCGCATTTTACAGCATGCCACCGTGGTTAATTCACTCACGGGTTACCGAGCAGTGGTCCGGTCCATGTTTGCAGATGGCGACGACAACGAGGGGCGACACCAGATCCTGAACGAGTTCACAGAAGCGGTCCGCCACAGAGTGCACTCGATGGAGAGGTGTGCCATCACTCACCACTACTGGACTATGACAGCCATCCTTGATGCTCGGGCTATGGACCACGAGCGCTCAAGCCGGAACCAGCGACGGCTGGTTGGCCTCACAATAGTCTGTGCCCTATTGACCCTGGCGCTGTGGCATTGACAGTGGGACCTCACTATAAATACGAGCGTCAGACACAGTGTGCGTCATTTAACGATCGTCACTGGATCAAGCATGTCACCAGTCCTACGAGCCATCCTTCCCCTTACACCCCGGGTGGGGTTACACGTCTATGAAGATAAAGTCACCCTCGTGGAAGACCGTGGAGATGTTTGCTGGTCGCCCGCTGAGACCGTATCGAATACGGTTACGCTACACCGTGACGGCTGGACCAAATTTAAACGGGTGTTGAGCGGCGAGCTCGATGGACACCTCATCCACATAGACAATGCCATCTACGTATACCGTGGACCCTTCTTCCCACGCCTGGGCCGCTACCAAGACCCTACGCGAGGCTTCACCCTAGACCCCGATCTGTGGACAGCCTTCGAGAAAGTGGTGCCTATCGTGGGCCAGCTGTTTACACCGGACGAGCGGTCATCAGACGAGTTGGAGTGGGCTCGTGCCCTGAGAGAAGCGGCGGCAGAACCCAATGAACAAATGTCTAGCCATGAACCAGACGACGATGCCATTGATTACCCGGCTAGACTTTGACCACCCGATCCTTTGATCTCACGGGGTTCTCCCTATAAATACGAGAGACAGTCAAATCTGGTACCATTCACGTACTGACCATGACGGAGCATATAATACGGGCGTATCTCAGCTTGACCCCGAGGTTTTCCTGCACGTTTATGCGGATGCAGTCGATATCATGGAGGAGGTGGGAGACATCTGTGATGCGGACCCTACACAACCGTGCCCGGCCCACATTCGTCTGTCCCGGCAGGGCTGGACCAAATTCAAACGGGTGTTGTCTGGTGAACTGGACGGCGACCTCATCCACTTGTGTCACGATGTGTACATCCGACGCGGCCCTTTGTTTGCTCAATTGGCTCGGCTAGATGGGGGTACAGTGCATTTTACCCTTCACCCTGATCTATGGTCTGCATTGGAAGATGCCGTAGTAGATGTGGATCAAGTGCTTATCAAGCGGTCATCAGACGAGTTGGACTGGTCATTTACCATGGACACTGTGGAAACCAACGAAGAAAATCACAAAGAAACTCCGGCCCAAGATATACCCGTTATAAATAAACGATAGAGCCAGGGTCCATCATCATTTGTCACCATGAAGCGCTGGGAGAAGATGTTGGATAACTTATACTACAGTCCCGACAGTCCGGCGGCCTATAGTGCATTGTCGGCTCTCTATCGAGCGGCCAAACCCCAGTGGATACAACGTGCCCAAGTCCGAGATTGGTTAAGAAAACAAGACACCTATACCTTACATCGATCTGTCCGTCGCCATTTTCTACGGAACCGGGTCATCGTGGGAGGAATAGATGCCCAGTGGCAAGCGGATTTGGTCGATATGAGCGCCTTTGCCAAACACAACGATGGGAATCGGTATATCTTGACGTGCATCGATATCCTATCCAAGTATGCGTGGGTGGTACCCATCCGGACGAAAACGAGGGCGAATCTCATAGCGGCGTTCAAAGACATCTTCAAGACCGGGCGCAAACCTTTGTATTTGCAAACCGACGAAGGCACGGAATTCCTCAACAGACCGTTCCAACAGTTTCTGAAAGCCCAGAAGGTGTTTTTCTTCCATACGTACAACGAGACCAAGGCTTCCGTGATGGAAAGGTTCAACAGGACATTCAAAGGCCGCATGTATAAATATTTCACCTATAAGAATACAAGGCGGTACATCGATGTTCTCCCGAAACTGGTGAGGGGTTACAATCGAGCCTATCACCGGAGTATAGAGAGAGCCCCCATTACCGTGACCCAACGCAATGAAGCCCAAGTCCGGCGTGTCTTGTACCCCAGGCCATCGCAGCGAACGACGAAGGCGGTGTACAAGGTCGGGGACCCTGTACGGATCAGTAAAGTCAAGGGCAAGTTCGAGAAAAGTTACTTGCCCAACTGGAGCGATGAGCACTTCCTGATTAAACGGCGCCTACCCCGACAGCAGCGAGTCTATGAACTGGAAGATCTTCAAGGGGAACCGTTGCTAGGGACGTTTTACGAGACGGAATTACAGCCTGTCGTAAAAACACAGCAAGACTACTACACGGTGGAGCAGATTTTGAAAACGGAACGTCGACGTGGCAAACTGTTTCATTTCGTCAAATGGCAAGGCTGGCCCAGTTCCTTCAATTCCTGGGTCGCTGCCAACCAGGTGAAACGACTATAAAGCCAGACACCACTGCCGTCATCCTTCATTCCACGTCCGACCACAGTACTATGGACAAACAGCAGCTACCTCTGAACACAGCGTCTCCCAAAACGCGCAAAGCGCAAGTGGGATTTGTGGTGATACTGCTAACCCTGCTGAGTGTGTTGTACGGAGGTGTGTTTTACGACGTAGCCTATGTGAGCACGTTACTTAACCAACTGAGAACACCAGCAACCAGTGAAACCGGTCTACAGATAGCACCAGTCAACCCCGTATCGAGCCCAGTCACCACCACACCCCGTGTACAAGCCACGTCGAGCTCCACACCAAGCTCCACATCTACACCAAGTACACCAAGTACGTCTGAAGACCCACCGGATTTCATCCCTCACAGTGAACAGACAACGACGACCGACGTTGTACCCACCACCATCATCACTCGCAGTGAACAGACAACGACGACCGACGTTGTACCTACCACCACCACTCCAGTTCACTCGTACGAAATTTACAAGAGCGGGTTACCACGACAGCGGATACACCTCGAACCATGGACCCTCGGTGGCAGCATCCCTTCACTTGCGTCATCGCAGGACCGACGGATGTAGGCGCAGACGTGTACCTACGTGTTCCATTGGTTCTTTTATCGATCGCTCATTGGCTCTTTTTTCTCGACCGCTGATTGGTCCAAATGGAACTGCCCATCCTTCCCAGGTTAATTTACAATCCCCTTTTTGGGGTTCAAGCTCTGACTATCGATGCCGCAACATTGTCTCCACCGAACCTTGCCGAAAGGGAGACCTTGGGCCGTTTGACATGGATGTGACCTTTGACCTTTTGACCCGACATGCATCCGCGCACTGCCGGTGATGACGCGCGCGCACGCTGCGGCATCAGATCACCCCCACGCGCGCGCGCGCTGCGGCCGGGGCGGGCCGGGCCGGGCCGGGAAAGTTGGAGGTAGTGTTTGAGCATTCTGAAAAACCGGAAGTGACGTCACACACTTGCGCAGACCCACCAAACCACGTGAATGTTAGTCCAGGTGGATGCTCCCCCACCTAGAATTCACATGGATACCCCACTCGACACAATAGGCCCATGAGGGGCCCACCGAGACCCCAAAAACGTCTATTTCCATACCCTTTGGCTACCGCTCATGCGCAGAATGACCCTATTTCTACCCCACATCCACGCCATCAGATGCTCCATTACATAGGCTTCACATGGATACCTCACACGACCCATTCGAACCGTGAATAGCCCATCTCTAACCCAAACACACCCACACACACCCCCAAAAATGCCTGCTTTCTATACTACGGCCAGGCTGCGCATGCGCAGAATGACCCTATTTCTACCCTACATCCACGCCATCAGATGCCCCCTCACATAGGCTTCACATTGATACCTCACACGACCCATTCGAACCGTGAATAGCCCATCTCTAACCCAAACACACCCACACACACCCCCAAATATGCCTGCTTTCTATACTACGGCCAGGCTGCGCATGAGAGCTTCACATTGATACCTCACTCGACCCCATCGGACCATTAGTGGCCCCCCTAGATCCCAAAACGTCCACCCCGTATGGACCTATACACCCATAGCCATGCAGTATAGGCCTACCCAGGCCTCGGTGACTTTTTTCAAAAATCATCGTTTCGTGCCGGGACACTTCCTATCATGTTTGTCTTGACGAGACTAAGAAAACAAATCCAAACAACCATACCGCAAATGTATAGAAGTAGGTTTCCCAGTGGGACAAACATTGGACCTATACCCCCATAACCCGTATATGGGTCTATATGGGGCTATATGGTACTTTTTCAAAAATTTCACCGTTTCGTGCCGGGACACTTCCTATCATGTTTGTCTTGACGAGACTAAGAAAACAAATCCAAACAACCATACCGCAAATGTCTAGAAGTAGGTTTCCCAGTGGGACAAACATTGGTCCTATACCCCTAGTATGGGACTATATGGGTCTCCCTGAACTTTTTCCAAAAATTTCAACGATTCGCTCCGCGACACTTCCTATCATGTTTGTCTTGACGAGACTAAGAAAACGAGACCCCACAACCTACACCGCAAATGTCGAGAAGTAGGTTTCCCAGGATGGTCCTATACCCCCCATACCCCATATAGGCATTTTCCGTAATTTAGGATAAAGTCCGTGTTCCGTATTTTTTCAGGAAAATTTTTACATACACCCACCTTGGAACTAGGGGGAGATAACTCTATTGATAGGCAAGCCCCGTTAAGCCCGGCGACCTATATACCCCCCATACCCCATATAGGCATTTTCCCGGATTTTTCGATAAAGTCCGTGTTCCGGGGGGTTTTTCAGGAAAATTTTTACATGCACCCACCCATGACTGGATGCCCCTTCACATAGGCTTCACATTGATACCTCATACAACTCCATCAGCCCATTAGAGGCTCCCCTAGATCCCAAAACGTCTATTTCCATACCCCTTGGCCACCGCGCATGCGCAGAATGGTGACAACGCCCGAGCCGCTAGTCCAGTCAGATGCCCCTCACCTAGGCTTCACATTGATACCTCATACGGCTCCATCGGCCCATTAGGGGCTCCCCTAGATCCCAAAACGTCTATTTCCATACCCTTTGGCCACCGCGCATGCGCAGAATGCCGATATTTCAACCCCACACCCAGCCCATCAGATGCCCCTTCACGAATGCTTCACTTTGATACCTCACTCGACCCAATCGGACCATGCAGCGTATTTCAAGTCTAGGGACTACTTTTTCTCCGCGGAACCGCATCACCGCCAGACCGCATCACCGCGGAGGAATACATCCCCTTTTCCACAAAATTCAAGATGGCGGCCAAGCACACCTCCTCATTAGTCCGAATTGTCTCCCTTGCGTCCAGAGTGTACAGATGGCGCTACCCATAAACCGGAAGTGACGTCATATGCAAATTTCTGAGGTCAAAGGTCAAGTTGACTCAATTTAGCTTTTCCCTACTACTTTAGTATCTCCTCCAAAAATCAATATTATTTCATCCAAGTATGATTACCACCTCACCCAAATATCACTATTACCTCACCCATATATCACTATAACCTTAATTAAATTATAATAACCTCATCTCATCCGAATATCGTTATACCCCATCCAAATATCACGAATACCGCATATGGATTTGACTAGTACCTCCAGACGTAAAGTCATATAGCATCACCATCTCATTCAAATATCACTGTTACCTCATCCAAATATCATTACCACCTCAACCAGTTATCACTTCACACCATCCAAATATTACAATATCACAACTCAAGTTATCTTTTCCAAGCGCTATTTTTACCTCATCCAGCTATCTCTGTAACCTCGCACGGCACATCCAAATATCATGATCACCTTAACAGATCTATTCGAAGCCCCATTATTACCTCATCCAAGTATGAGTGTTATAAGTATGTGTACGATAAAACATATAAAGTCACCGCAGAACCTGGTGTGGTGAACGTGTATTATACCCTCATCCGAATATCACTAATGCCTCATCCAAATATCACTTCACCCTCATCCAGATATCACTCTACTCTTATCCAACACTAATGCCTCACCCTAATGTCACTATACACTCATCTAAATACCACTAATGTCTCATCCTAATATCACTATACGTTTTTCTAAATATCAAATATTCCCACCCAACTATCACTGTACCCTCATCCTAATATAACTCTATCCTCTTCTAAATATCACTAATGCCTCATCCAAATATCACTATACGTTCTTCTAAATATCAAATACACTCCCCCAACTATCACTATGCCCTCATCCGAATATTACTATACCCTCATCCGCATATCACTAATGCCTCATTCAAATATCACAATGCTTCATCCGAGTGTCACAAAACCTTCTTCCATATATCACTATACCCTCATCACCCTACTGAATCGACAAGTATGATTGTAGGTGAATGCACCAGTCCATTTGTCATGCGACCATGAACTGTAGATTGGATCACTTCACATTGAAGCCGGATAAAAGCTGCAATGTTATAATGAGGCAACATATGATTGTACATCAGATATGTCGACAGTTCATGGTAACTACCATTTGTCTTGGCAACAGTCCATTTGGCGAATCATTGGCCAAGGTTACACGGTTCATGTCAGTTCGGACTGACCGTAATTTGACCTACCATGGACTGTCGATCGATCCGATGATGATACCATGGACTGTCGTAATATCAGACAGACAGAGTATAAACTATTAATGGTTCATATTCCTCTTAAACACACACAAGTGAAAGGAATCGAGAGATGAATGAGTCAGTGATACATGAGGCAGGTAGTAAGTTCCCACGTGTTCATTTTGTGCTCATTTTCTCACACTATAATTCGATGCTAATACCTACCATGGACTGTCCACCAACACCTAAAAACACCTCTCGCCGCAAAAATGTTTAAAAATTTTGTTAACTTGAAATAGTAATAACCCTACATTTGGTGACAATATAGTACTATATCTCTCCATCAAAAAATGACTGGATACCAGTAACCATGCCTGTCATCGATATGCTGAAAATCGTTCATTTTCGGCTGTGGTCACTGTCGTCTAGTCAGACACACGCCCACGCTTGATAACGAAAGCACCGAAAAACCTACCATTGACTGTGATTTGACACGTGACCGGCGGTGTTTATCTACAATCATACTTGTCGATTCAGCAGGGTGCTCATGCAAATACTGATGCAATTAAAAGCAACATACAATAGCCTAATAGCTTTATTATAAAAGCAGTTGTACAATCCCTCTGGTATCCATACAATCAGTTACTGGTACACAAGTATACAGGCTATTCAACATTCCATGTAGGTACATTTATTGTGTCCGCCCTGGTTGAATAGATACAAGTGTCAGATTCGACCTTCAGTAGACAGTCGTCGTCCGTGAAGAATTTTCGTGTCTATAAAGAAAGGGCCTATCAGTACGCTGGGCTGCAAGAAAGAGCTATGTATATAAATTAGTCAGGTATTATTTATGATCCAGTTATGAACGCAGGAGCTTCGAACTAATAGTAAATATGCCTATAAGAACCACTCAACCATGTCAACGCACAGATGCGATTTATATCTCATCGGAGAGCTCTTACACATAAGAGTATCATAGATGTATTGTCGTGTTAGGAAAGGGAATTAAACGACGTTTGCGAGCGACGAATGCATTTCCCCGCACAATGCCTGTATTTTACTTAACATTGCATCTCTTGATTTGTTTCCTGTTGTATAAGCATTGTAAAGTATGGCTACCAAATCGCTATGGCTACTAAAGTGGTAGGCAGATCAACGCTATTGGTGAATATGCGTCACAATTTGACCTATATGCCCGCGTAGCGGGTTATTTCTCCGCTATTATATCATAAAAAAATAATTATCCATTTATTACGAATGATTCAATGCTTCGCCATGGCTAGCAACGACGAGAGCAACCATAATGTTATGCCAAGTTACTCAGCGATAACAGTTTTCGATAGGTTTTCAAGCTATACCAATTCAGACTTTCGCACGTTTGAAGTCGTCCAATGCTTTTCTCGGGCAAACAAGATGGTGTCCATTGCTGTCATATCGTCACTTGCCACTTTCTCTTTTCTTCTTGTTTTCACAGGCAAAGTTCTGTACTCTATGTCATCGCCCTCGCCGTGAGTCTTCACAGTGTTATAGGTATGGAGATTATTTGTTGATTTCTAATATTCCGTGGAAGCTATTAATTGTCATAATCTCAGCAAGCGTAATGTTTAAGTGAGCAAGCTTTAATATTCTAAGTTGAGATAGACTGTATTATTCACTCCTTATAATGGAAACATTTGGAAAAACTTCGTGATGTTGGTTAATGATTATTGTACCTGTACCTTATAATGGTTGGGAATGTTTTGGCACATGATATGTGTACAGCACTATTTTCGTTATTGCCAGAATTAGATATTGCAATATTTTCTTTTGAAAATTCGCGTTCTAGGCTTGGACTTTGACCCCCGAAGATGTCGTCAGCAGAAGACGTGTGGTCAATGTCAGTCGGTCAGTCCGGAGTGCAGCTGGTGCGCTGATGAGGTAAACCAGCCACTGTTTAATATGAAATATATCAATACCAATGGGGGGATTTGGTTTAATGTCACACTCAAGATTATTTCACTCATATGGTGACAGCCAGTTTGGTTGGTTGAGGAAGCCGGAGTACCCGCAGAGAACCACCGCCCGTCGGCAAGTAACTGGTAAACTTTCACACATGCACCACAATACCAATGGGATATCTGTAAAGTCGATTACTTACAGGAACTATGTTAGCTCTCTTTTGTTACTAGAAAATAAACTTAATGCAAACTTCATACAATAATATATGTACTTTAGGGAACATTTTACTGGGTTATCCTCCTTGCTTTAAATAACTTCCGTTCGAGGCAACTTCCGTTTCGGGTGTCAACGTTAGATGAAACAGACGTAAACCGAATACACGACTTGCCGGTCGTCAAAAGTGGCAAAAAAAGAAGAGTTATTGTCCCTTTTTCATGAGCAAGATTCGGATACAGCAATGCCTTCAATATATGCCTCGGGAATATCACCGTCATAAGTTTGTTTATAGACTGTGTCAGAAGCTGACAGGGATCTGGAATATCACTAACCCTTTCTAGAGTGAAAGAAGTCTGAAGAAATCATGTAAAAAATCCTTTGAAATAACTTTTTTCAGCAATTTTTAGTCCGAGCCTATACTTACAGTATGCGCGAGGCAAAAGTTTACTCGTGGTTCGCATTGCGCTATGGGAAGGAAACATGGCGGTTTTGGCTATTTTTAGACGACCGGCAAGGCGTGTATTAGGTATATTTGGGAAAGCTCTCCTCCATCTCTATACCTCATGCTGTCTTATCAACATCCAGCTTGAGTTATGTCTGTTGTGTTGTTTTTATTCTCTTCTGGAATTCAGTCCCATTCCGGCGAACAGAATATATATACAGAAAATTTACTTTTCATTATTTCATGGTTTCAGTACCTGTACAATTGTTACGAAATGTTAACTTTGAAATTAATAACAGCCTAAAGTGTTCTTTGATACCATCTGCATGCATAGAGATTACTAGAGATTTATGCTGCATTTAAAGGATCTAGATGATATGGTGTTAAACGTATCTTCTGTTTTTAACAGAGTTACACCTGGGATAGATGTGACCGAGTCGACTATCAACAACGTAGCCGATGTAGTAACGTGGTAGACCATCAGACTTCACAAATTGTCAAAAGGGTGAGCTCAGTTATTCATCAAGAATTATTATGTTCCCCGAACTACTATTAAACACATATCATCACCGTGGGGTGTTTGATTGGTAAGCGAAATGCAGTGAAACCTGTGTATACCGACCATGCTTGCATGGGACCATAATAGTATGCCGGATTATAGTGTCGATTTTTACACGGTTCTGGTTCATCAAGGTTCAAATACATTACATTTATGTATTGGGAGCATGGCTAATGTCGATATGGCGAGATTCTGCTGGTGGACGTTTCGTCCCCGAGGCCCCTTTTGGTCTTTGATATATGTTGGCATTTGTAGGAAGTTGATGCTGGGTCGACATCGGGCCTTACAGACTAGTCTTTTGTGTTAAATGCCGTCATTTTCACCTGACGACGATACAGCTCACCAAAACCCAGTGTACGAGTTGCCACAGCGAAACAGCTCACCAATTACCAATATAGGAGTCGTCAGAGCATTTCCATCATAGCTCTCTAGATTTGTATCTAATACCGCTTATGCCGGTGCTAGGGGCCGTGTGGTCATATCATCCAAGTTGCCACATGAACAGGTACAAGAAAAGCGTACCAGGTACCTGAGATACAACACATATCACGAATCGTTAGAATCTTGATAATAGGTTAACCGGAAGACTATACTGTGAAGTCCTGTGACTGTCAGTATGTCGGCACCTCTTCCCACTTCCCTTATATGTGTTGTAATTTAGAGGTTGTTCCTTTCACCCAGGTGTCGGTATCCACTGGTTTCACTATAATAGATAGGTAGTATAGGTCAAGATTACACAGGAATGATTTCTGCAAGTCTTGTTATTTCAAATCGTTCATACTGCTAAATCGTACTCCAGTCAGGCCTGTAGCTTCAGATTATGCATTGGGTATATATAGTATGTATATTCATGCTTGATATGAATTAATGGATTATTGTATGATCAACGTTGAGGAAAAAAATAACATTGGTGTAAAAGGAGAATATGTCTTCTCCTATTTTATTTTTACTGGACATTCTGTCCTACTACATGCTCGCCGATACTTCAACGACAAAGTACTCCGTTTAAACAGCAGAATCCAGTAAATCTCACTTTAATCAGTAAACAACTAAATATGATAGGAAAGCCAAGTAGTTCGAATTAGGAAGAAAATTTCTATATCTTGGACAGTTTTCTATCTACAGTTCCAATTATTTGTGAGTGGATATCCCAGGGGCGGTCGATGTGTCGCTTACCAAAATGAAGTCGAAATCCTAGGTCAAAGGTCACTGAACTGAAACTTAAAAAATCATTAAAAACTTAACTTTTTTGTGAGTGGATCCATATGGGGGAAAAGATGTGTCGCGTATCAAAATTGAGGTCACGGTCAAAGGTCACTGTGGCCTCAAAATAGGGAAATCGTTACAAAGGACATTTTTTAGTGTCAATAGATATATTAGGGGGAGACGATGTATTCCGTACCAAAATTGAGGTCACGGTCAAAGGTCAAGGTCACTGTCACTCCAAATCAGAAAAATAGTTAAAACCGCATTTTCTCATCAGTAAATACGTTAGGAGAGGCGATATGTCAAAAATGAGGTCAAATGTCAAGGTCACTGTGACCCCAAAATCAGGCTATCATTAAAAATTGCAATTTTGTGTGTTAGAGGATATACTTAGGGCGAGACGACCAATTTTGGCTATTATTTTGTAATACAGTGACAGGATTATATAGAATGGTGTTGATTACTGTAGATGCGATTCTTTTAAAACAATTTGATTTAAGTTTTCTAAAAAAAATCAGCTTTAAAAACTAGGACATATTTAGACAAACTTGGGATACAATATATCTAAAACTTCATTCCAGGATAGATTGAGACTTACGTTGACTGTGCGGGAGGGGGTGGATTTTTTTTTTGCAATAGAGTACTCCGTTGGATATTCGTTGTATTTTTCAAAATTCGTATGTGTAGAAACTCACTTTCTAATGCACCGTATTTAACATTTGTACTTATAGGCCAGACCAGTCAGCAGTAGCATTTCCATAACTCCACAATGGGTAGACATCGTGCTATTCAAAGGTAGGTTGATGAATATGAATGAAATAGATTGAAAATAAAATACAATGGATATCTTCTACTTGATAAATGGGATGTATTCATACCTTTTGAGTTATATTGTAAACTAATTGTAGGTCGCCCGGCGTCCCTGACTGTGAGAGTTAAGGCTACATCCGCCGATGTCCGGAGGAGACGAGTAAGTTTCATCCAACTGCACAAAACACATTTTTCTGAAATATTCTGTTTCATGACTGCTACGAGAATGTGCGCATTAACATAAATAAAGCTACTACATGCATCAGGATGCGTCTAAATTCGTCTAAGTTCAAAAATATGTTTTGATGGCAAAAGGTTGATTCGAAAATAAGTAGATGGTGAAATGCGCATCCAGCACCAGCGGAGTATGATGTGCGTTTCCCGGTAACACCATCGGGCGCACGCATGCGCAGTCACACCGACTCTTTCAAAAAAAGACACATTTGACAATTGGTATGATATACTTATCCCCCAGATCGAACCTGATGCTTTTATAAACACTAAATAACAATACTCTTCCTGTGCAGAATGTTGAATACCGTACGTACTATCATATTATACAGTCTGCATAATAAGTACGTCCTAGATAATAGCCTATAAGAGATAGTGTATTTGAACATTCCCTTGAAATCCCATCTTATTATATGTTTGGATGACACTTTGTGTGACTTTTATTTAACAGATAATACTGAGGAGCAGAGTGACGGTCGGTCTCCAGTTGGAAACTACGTCCACGTGTCGTGGGTAAAATACTAATAACCAACGGGCTGCCGTTAGTTTGCCGCTTCCATTGGAATAATTAATTAAACTTCTACTGAATGTCAATCTGTACGTCGTATATATCAGTATTCAAAAAATGGTGTTCAAAACCGTTTAACAGTGTAATTCAACGTAGCGATATATAGCTTTTGGGAATGAATTCTGAAATCCAAAGATTCTGATTCAATTGTCAATGAAAATCTTGTATTTACTTATTTTTCCAAAACAGAGGCTGAAACAATGGCCACCATGAATGGACGTCTGATTAGTGATTAAAACAAAATATAATGGGAGGTGATTAGTATTCAGCTTGCGGAAATTTCCCTTCCCCAGCCGGTTGGGTGCTAAACTCGAAAGCTACGGAGATGAATTGAGATCGAAACAACTTTCATGTCGTTACGACGACATACCAATCCATTATCAAGAAATGTAATGGCCATATGTTCGATGACCAAAAGGAAAGGTCGTTCTAAAAATGACCAATACGAACAATGTCCTGAAAAATAACAAACATCAATGCATGTACTAAATGATGACGTGGTTTTAAATCGAAGCATCCAGTTTTACTTTCATCGTCTTAATTTCAGCTTCCAGGGATCAACTCAATCGAAAATTTGTCCGCAAATTACAGCGGGAGAAACGGTAAGTAAGCCTAATTTGTTTGCTTATGCATGTCAACCGCCTGCTTCTGAGTTTGATAACATTCTTAATAATATGATATTATGAAAACATTGACGGTCCGCGCAATACAAGGACATCCTCGATTGAAACAACAAAACTGCATATTCTCCTTCAAGCTAATCAATAATATATACATCGATATCAAGCAAAATATTGTTATATGTTTTATTTTGCAAGTGTTAATCCTAATGAGTTGGTTGCTTTCATGGGCATTGTTTCCAGGGAATTACGCATCGCGTGAACATGACAGGAGATAAGAAATAGGGATCCTGGCCAAGAAGCAGAGTATCTATATTTAGAAGGAACATTCGAGAATGGGTGTTCTAGGTCATCGTCTATTAATAGAAACTATAGGTGCGACGTTGGCTCACCGGACCGCGTCGATAGCCCGAGGGGTTGCAGTGTTCGACGTTATCTATTCACCGAACCGCGTCCATAGCCCGAGGGGTGTTTGCTGTGCTCAGCGGACCGTATCTATAGCCCGGAGGGTCACCACGCGGGAGGTGCGCGATCCATCGCGCCTACCGATCGACCCGGATTTTCATCGACCTACTCTGGACAGAAATAGATCTACTAAATATGGGACGTTATAGCATGAGGACAACTGCGGAGCTGTTCGATCCTGTTATATATACTTCGTCACGCACGACTGGTTCTATGACCTTTACTGAGATTACCCTTACGGCTATTTGTCCCCCGAAAACTTCATCAAAATATGCTCGTTAAATAGGTAGAATCTATAATTGTACGCGTAAAGCCTAGAAATGTCGTTTCCGACCAAAAGAAAATTATAGATTTTTTTTATTCGTAAAAATTATAGATTTTTTTTTCTTTTCGAAATTCATTAAAATCTCCATATCTCTGGAACGGGAATGGCTACTGAGATGAAACTTACGTCGTTGGATACCCAGCAGAGAGACGCTTCGTTGGATCACCATGATGACGTCAGTGACGTCACAAGATGCATTTAATGGATTTTGGAAAAGTCTCTATATCTCTAGAAAGGGAGGGGTCCTTGAGTCGAAACATTAGACCGTAGGATAGCCCAAAACTACGCGCACGATTTGTCGCCGTGATTTCGTCATAATGACGTCATCATCTAAATTAGACACCCCTCAAGCTATGGACGCGGTTTGGTGAATAGATAACCTCGAGCACAGCAGCCCCTCGGGCTGTGGACACGGTCCGGTGAGCAAACGTTAAACCTATAGGTTCTATCAGTAGACGATGACCTAGAAGACCCCTTCTCGAATGTTCCTTCTACATATCGATGACTCCACGACCTACTTATGACGTCATGCTGACTTACTGACCTAGAACACCTGAGCCAGAACCCCCATTTCTTATCTACTCATGACACGAGATTTCCACTGATTCGGAACTTCCTTCGTTATATCTCGTAACCCAGAGTTAACTGTCTGTGGTGGGGGGGGGGGGGGGTGTTAGTCGCTCTAAGTAATCACTGTTATGTTTGCTGTACTCTGCACTTAAAATCGGAGAACAGCTCTGCAGTTAGCCCGAGCAAGAAAACGGGCGACTTCTGCTGTATTTGTTTCCCTTTGGTGTACTGGTAGCAAACACGCGTGACATGGGAATATGCAGTTCTATCTCATTATAATTTTTTATATAGGGACACACTCTAATACATTTAATAATGCAATATATTTGATAGGTGGAATATACGTTAAAAATCAAGTTAGCAGCATGCAGCGGAAGCGGGAAGAAAAGGTTGGTATATATGCATAATTATCACTGTTTCACACCGATCTGCATTTTACGTTTCTCATGGTGGACCACAACCAATGAGTATAGGACCGCATCTCAAATCAGTAAAACAATGCTGATTATTCGATGTTGTTGTTGTTACCATATGCTACAATATAATATACATATATAACTGAAAGAATGAGACGCTATGAAGATTCGTCGTCGATTAATAAACATTGTTTTATTGATTTGAGACCCGATCCTGAGCTAATGAGAACGAAATCCTTTCTCTAACAAGGGACTACTAATATTTTGTATTCAAAGACTTCAATATACTTTATATACTCGCAATAAATTGTTACATTGACACATTTCATGTTTCATGTGGAATAAGGTATTTTAGTGTACGGGAAATATGTGATACCTGTATTTGCAGAATACGTGTCCTGACGCCGGGAGTCCGGGGTAGAAGTGTGAGGGTTGACGTAACACCGAAATGTCAGTGTGACTGTGAATCCCAAACCTCGGTAAATAACGTACTTTATTATAAAACTAGTAGTGAATCTTCCATGTGATTGGTCCATTGACAGTCACGTGGTATCTTAAAGAAAGTCATATTCAGCCATGAACATGTTATATTCCCCAACCTGTGAAAATAACTTTCGTTGACGTCACTGTCCAGATTATCACGCGACTGGCGTCACGTGGAAAACATGTTGAGCGGTTGATGGCAGTTTTCAAGGTGCAGAATCAGGTTTGTTTAGAGATAAAGAAATTCTTCAGAATAATCACCTCCTCCCCTAAATATTTAATACCTTCAGCGTCAAATTGGCTCTCGCTGAATATTGGTTTTCTCTGGTCCACAAAACACCATATTCACCTCTTTGGAATCACATGTTACACCTGAAATGTTGGCACGGTTCCTGTTGTTTCAACGTATTTTTCTGAGAAGCAACAGGAACTTGATAATATGGTGTCTAGCATTGTAACTGCATTTGTCTTTTATTGCACAAATGTAAGCGTCCTGTCTGTGTCTTGTGTGCTGTCCTCAGTGTTTCATAGGGTGATTGGTAGGTGTCTGGTTATGTTACTTCAGAGATTTGCTTCTTTGAAGCAACAGGAACGCACCTTGGCCGGGTGGTGCTTTGTTGGTTTGTCGCAATATGACTGAAATATTGTTGAAAGCGACGTTAAATCCTATTCACTCACTATCAAAACAGTACAAGCGTATGAATTCCGTGCGTAATACAGATGACAACTAGCTGGTTCTCTGAGTAGATAACAATTTGAGAGCTCGACATCAGGTTGTTTCGATTAGAAGACCAGGAATTACGTGAACGATCAGTAAGTCTGTCTGATTATCACCACAGCGGAAGAATTCGGTAAAAATGAAACATCACATATTATCCCTATCGCATTTGCGTCAGGTACATGATATGTACCCATGATTATCAGAATGTTTATTCATTCTCTTAGAGAGACGATAATCGCTGTAACCAAAATGGTCGATTTTCATGCGGGGTGTGCCAGTGCTACAGAGGATGGTCGGGAGAGGGATGTGAGTGTGAATCCCGGGGTGGGGACGTCAGCTCTCAATGTCTGGCTACCCCAAAGTAAGTCGCAGGATCATCCCATTTATTCTAAAAGTTGTCTATAACTCTCTAGAATTTTGAATGTCTGAACAAACTCACTGTGTATGGAAAACCCATCGAACTACATGTTATATATCGTATCTATATTTCTGCTCGGGATGTGATTTCCAAATGATGAACGTGAATATTCACCAGTAAAAACTACTTTCTTTCATAAGTGCGACGAGGGAATGTTCTGGTCGTGGGAGATGTGTATGTGGACAGTGCGCATGCTACGCAGATTCCTCTGTAAGTATCTTTTACGGTGTATGGTATATTGCATTTGCTAAAAATATGTTCACTCCATTGGCTGAAATACACAAAATAATATCTTCTAGCTTTATTCTATTCAACCAACCCGTGATTTCTAAATTGTGTAATATCACATGAGTACCATGAAATATAATGAGCTTCTTGGCGAAATACGGAAGTGGTATCTGTAGATCATTAAATATCCTTATACACTAATGTATATATATGTATGAAAACTTATGACAGAAACGAACATGTACACCAATGATGGTCGATCATGATATCATGAGGTATCATGTTTACACTCATTATATTTCAGTTATTACACTCATTTACATCTAATTCACAGGAAAGCCATAGATACTACGGCCGATTCTGTGAGTGTAATGACTACGTATGCTCGTTCCATGACGGTCAACTTTGTGGAGGTAAGACCTAATCAGTTTTTGTGTATACGTGGTTTGAGGGCGCTATACGCAAGCTTTATCGGACGAATATATGTTTTAGTCACGATACTATTCTGTTAAATGTCTACACCCATATTGAATATATTAGTATGTCATCAATATAAACTAAGCACACGTTACATATCAATCCGTTACTCAGATTGTTGTTTGTGTCAGTAAATAGTAATAATTGTCGACTGTGTCACCGGATACTATTACTTCTCGGTTGTGTCATTTTGAAAACTACTAAGGGTCGTTTGTGCCACTGAATAATAAGACTGATCGTGTGCGTCATTGAATAATACGTTATTTATCTGTCGTTTTTCTGATTACTCGATTGAATGCTAACAATGATCATCCAATCAAGCGACAAGTAGCATCCTTCTACGGTCGAGTTGTCTGAACTATAATAATTCACAGGGAGCGAAAGAGGACGGTGTGTGTGCGGGAGGTGTATGTGCAGTAATGGGTACCGTGGAGAGGCGTGTAGTCTGAGCACAGACACCAGTTCGTGTATGGCGACAAATGGGGTAAATACCACTTTAATAAGGACTTGAGCGAACTCGTAATGAATACAAATACCTTGATACCACTACATAATATTTACTGACAAGAATTTCCCCTGACTAGTAATATGTATGGGAACCAAATAACTAACAATCACGCATTATACAGGGTTCAGGTCGATTCTTTCAACAACACCCTCACGACAAAGTAAAAAAGAGTTAAAGAAAGGGTAAATCCAACGTGTGAAATAATCACTCAAATGAAACAATAACTGTTTATTATTTCCAAATATTACGAACCCTACAGAGAGCGTTTCAAACGGAGGTCTCAATTAAGTTCATATTGATTGGACAAGCTGTGCAGTCATGTTTATATTTGGTACACCCTTTTTCCTCAGCAATTATGTAACGGCCGTGGTCTTTGCCTGGGTGGAGTGTGTCGATGTGAGGGACTATTCAGGGGTGCGACATGTGAAAACTGTCCTGTGAGTATGACTTCAGCTAACGCTGAGGCCTAATGATTGCTATTCCTGGAACAAGGAAACTGATATCAGAGGTATAGCCCTTTCAAGAAAGTGTCTAATCTCCCTTGATTAAGTGTCAACCTTTAAGGTTGGAGGTATGAACAGCTGCTTCCGGGAAGTAGCCCCCTCGCTGCGCTTTTACCAAAGGCACCTGCAATTATTTTGAATAATACATTGAGAAACTATTCCAGATTATTAGTTTGAAAAACTATTCCGTTTATATTTGCTAGATGAACTGATAGATGCTGTATACCTGTACATTAGAAAGATCATTTTCTAAAAAAAAAAAAATTAATAACTAACACTAATTGTTAGGGCCTTTGGTACTTACCGGAAGTTCCCTTCACCAACACGCCCCTGTATCAGTCGCGTATTGCTAAACCTCATGGGTGTCGAATTTGATGTTTTTTCACTCATTGTAAGTTGGACGGTACATTTTGTGATAACGTTGTGTGAAGGGATATCGTGGAAAGCGTTAAGGGAGTAGAA
>JAVTVY010003541.1:0-35779 GCA_036873755.1 Hanleya hanleyi
ATATAAAGTGACCTTTAACCCTGCGCATGATTTCCGCTATTGTGCGCATTTCCACTATTGTGCACTTCCGATCACGTGACCAGAACCGAGAGTGACCCCACAAAGGTCAGCCGAAAGTGACCTGTTGATGTCACCGGTTGTTAGTAGATCAATAACACGCTAAGCCCCCCTCTCTCTGTCTCTCCCTCCTACCCAGGAGGTGAGTGAGGACGAAAATGAAATGAAAAAACAAGATAATTTTAACAGAAAATCTTGAAATTTATGCTAAGAAATAGCCAGGTAAGACTGCATCACACCTAAAGGCTTTTCCTCCTGATTTTTCGCCTCTTTGCTTGTCCGGTGGGAGCTTGTTCACTACAATGAAGAATACAACATATTGGCGAGCATACGTTACAACAAGTCAAAACGAGAAATGACACGTTCTTCTGTTTCTATGAATGCAAGTCGCGATATGTAACTGTTCTATAAAGGTGTGAAAGCTGACATTCAGTGGGGTGACTAGGCCACTACTTGTATTCTTTTAACGGCATATTTCGTGGGTCTTTCAAAGACGGGGTCAAATTTGCATGTTTTCTATATATCTTGAACTATTTCATGCAAACAATTCCTTGTATAACCCTACCAAGCATGCGAGAGGGACATTCGACACCCCCCCCCGCCACCGTAACCAAATTTTCTGCGCAATCTCCGGAATGACAAAAAATTGAGAGCTGACACTACGTGAATTTGTAGTTGTTTATCATTTTGTGGTCATTTGGAGCCTATTTGCGGGTAATTTATCATGCATTTTTTTTGGAAAAATTACATGAATAAAATTTTCGCAAAATTTTATCAAGAAATCGACCAAGAAAGCTATTTTTTGAAAATGACGTCACTGTGACGTCATCAAAGCGGCCATCTTGGATTTTTTTTTTTGCATTTTTTTATTTTACAGGCTTACGGAAAGGTGTAGTGTGGCAAGTTTCAGTTCCTTTACCTCGAGGGATAAGAAAAATAGTTAGGGGAGAGGTGGGGCAAGGGGGGACAGTTCCTAAACATCCCAGGCCAGAGATAAGGTTAACACAGAATTTCTTCAGATTTCTCGCATTCTTAACGGCGAAAACTTTTAATTCGCGAAGTAAAGCTAGCAACCGCAGTGTAAAGGTTACTCCGCGGTTTAAAGGTTTACTCATTCATTCATTCATTCATTCATTTATTCACCAATTTAAGGAATATTCCCCGACTGTTACTCCAGCAAAATATTCCTCAACATAACTTAGAAATATTCCTTGCCATGTTAAGGAATTTCCTTAACATGCTACGGAATATTTCTTATTGAATTTTAAGGAATATTTCGCTGGTGTAATTGTCGGGGAATATTCCTTAAATTTTAAGGAATTTTGTTTTCAGTGTACTCAATATAATCCATTAATTTCGCAGATGTGCCATATATGAATGCAGTAATTAGATGCATGTAGATCTCGTGGCAGTTTTTATTTTGCATTTATGTAAAGTTTTATTTATTTGATTATTCTTTTAATGATACCAGATGCGCCCCTTTACGGTTAATGTGAAAACAAATTAAAACTTATATTTTATGGTAACATGCAAACAAATGACCAGATCCTACTTCAAGAACAGCGAGTCAGCTTGAAATGTCCGGAGAGATCGTTCACGATATCCCGCATTCGGAAGATACGGACCGAATATGAAAAGACATTGAGCATTATATTTGCATATCGTAAAATATTCTAATTTCGCTCTGACTATGCGAGAAATCGTAAGCAGTACCAGCGGACAAGCGTGGTCATTTTAGAGTAACATTAATTATGACAGTAATAGAAATCTTCGACATGACAATTTCCTCAATATTTACTGATGTCAGAAACGTGATATACATTTTCATTAGATATCTGAATATCTCGTGTTTGTTTCTGATTTCGCAAAATTCACAAAATCATATGCGTGCGAAAATTAACCCAGCGCGGAAAGAAGGATTCATTGTACTTGTACGCCGGGATGAGAAGATTTTCCCCTGGGTTGAAACAGGTTTCCACCAGGGTGATAACGTTTGCGCCCAGGTGAAAACCTTTTCACCTCGATGAAAACGTTTGCACCTGTGTGGAAATTTAGGAGTGAAAGAGCCCCCCCCCAACCAAACTGAAAAAATATAAACAAAACTAAAATTAATAACATGTCGTATATATATGCGCCACCGTAAAGATGTATATTGACCTATAATACATAAAAAAAAATTCTAAAAAAAATATATATATATTTAACAAAGATGCGACGGTATAACTTTACAAGACGTACTAAAGCTGTACATGAGAAATGCAGAAAATCAAACATTTTCAACTGACCCCGACAAGGATCGAACCCACAATCTTACCTTCTACTGTACTGTCCACCTTCTATGCCTTTACCCACTGCACCACCGATTTGCTGGCCGAGCCTGTGTTCAGAATTTCTAGTCTTTACTATTCCCTAGGTTTCATATATAGGTCAAGCGGACTCTGAGGTATGCCGGACTCTGAGGACTTCCATAGCTGTGGAAGCGCCCATAGTCCGCCAGATGCCATGGTCCGGGCCCTATATATATGAGAAGGGACATTCCTGTCTAGATTTCAGTGACCCGGACACCAACGAGATCAGGACCCTGGTTTCTGCTGATAGGGGGACAACTGTTTCCGTGGTAGGACTTTCGTATCTGGATCTGGGTGCCCTTCGGGCACCCAGATCCAGATACCATGGTCCCCGGACCCTCATATCTGGCGGACCACCGTTGCTTCCACACCGGTCAGTCCGATGATAAAAATAAACCAAGAGGGCTGGACGAATATACAGAAGTTTGCCGACCGTATAGATGCCTGCCTTGATTTGGAACAGCGAACGGAGCGACCATTATACCTAGCAGATGATTATTATTTATCTTGCTCTCAATTCAACGGTAGATGGCTAATCCACCTCAGAAGCTGGTACATAAAAGACGCCGCCGATAAATTAACCCCCGGGATTCGAGGATTCGCAAAGACGACCAATACTTGGCAATGTTTCCGGCGGATATTCGATGACATCAACACTGACGTAGGGGTCATTAACGACTGTCCAGTCAACGCCTTCGGCGAAGTCGATGAACCTCACGAGTCTGAAAACCCGAGACCAGCCCCTACAACACCATCAGCTGATACAGACGCGGTTGTGGTAACAAATCAGCCTAGTGAAGAAGAAGAAGAAGAAGTCCCGTGCTAATTGCGAGATGATCATATGAACCAGATCGGAGCGCTGCGTTGTCGAAAGTGCAATCCCGGAGACTGGTTGAATTGGTGAAAACGGTATTTAATAATCGCGATGAACTGTTGAAGCGATATGAACTGATACAATGATTGAACTATATGAACTATACGATTTAGTATATTACCGTACATAGGTATGCTCTATCACATTATATATATACGCATGCGGAAATAATATTGTTTATATGCTTTACATACTAATTGTACACATGTTTAATGAGTATATATATATATATAGAAAAGAAAATAAAATAAAATGACACTGACAGCTGGAATTCGTCGTTACCGGTTTCACCACATCATCGGTGGCTCATCAGACGTTTAATATATTTATATATTTATTATGTACGCATATGTGCTTTCGTCTGTGTGTATGTCTATACGTTTATATGCGATACAGCGTGTTTGGATCATGTGTCAAGTGTTGTTTACTGGTGAAATATATGTACATGCGTGTGTGTGCGTGTGTTACTGTCCGTGTGTTTTAATATACACCGACTACCTACAACCGTCGATCATGTTTTAGTAATGTGTGTGATTATTACATGAGTATGCGGGTTACACACCGACGACCGACAACCATCCACGATGTCCCTGGTTCATGTGCAGTATATGCATGTTAGTTTGTTTCAATATTTCTCTGTCTTGTTAACTCTGGGATACACCGACAACCGACAACCAACGATAGCTTTTGTTTAATATAGTATCACATCGTTCCAGTGTGTCCGTGGTTCATGTGATTATTATGAAACTTGGTACACATGTTTCTTATGATAAGAGGATGTACCTGTGCTATTTTTGAGAAGAAATATTAATTTTTCTCAAAATGATGGCAATGAATGAGTTTTCTGTTTAGGTAAATTGTACATGTAGGCCTCTTCATGTATACATATACATCTACATGGTAAGTTTGCTCCAGTTGTCATCTGTCATTGGATGATTATGAAACTTTTTTTTTTTTTTTCTTTTTTTTTATTCATCTTTTTCCAATTCTGTTACAACATGCACCATTATACATATATTATATTTAACAGTAAATACATTCAAATTTAATTTACATACATAATCTAAGTACTCGCTTGAAAAAAATTCACTTGCTGTTGTATAAGCACAATTTTGACCATAAGCGCCGCATGTGTCAAGTAACCCAGCTAAACCAGTTGTAACCCAAGCTGTGTGCGTTAAGCTCTGAAGTAATTTTCCAGAATATGCCATTTACTAAAGAATTTTTCCGTCGTAAATGTAGTATTTGCGATAAACTTTTCGATTTTATATTGATCTTGAATCTTATGAACTAAAATATTGATATGAAGTGTTGAGTTTTTGAATTTATTAGTATAGATATATCTTTTCGCAATCAGCATCAGGGTATTCAACAGGTATAGTACTGCTGCCTATCCCAGCCACATACTTTTTTTTCATTTGTCAGATCACACCTAATTTTTGCTGTGTCATTCAGCCATCTCTGCAAATCAGACCACAGTTTCTTAACCTTTGGACAAAAAATCAACAGATGTTCTATACTTTCTTTTTCTATATTGCAGTAAGAACAAAGATTGTCATTTCGTTTTCCTATGTTGTATGAGAACGAATTTGTACATAAAATTCTGTGTAGTGTGTTGTATTGAAAATTAAGAAGTTTTGTTTCTTGGGTGCTTTTAAAATTATTTGTATATATTTTTCTTCAATCAATATCCGGACACGGTTTCAAAATATCGTTCCATTTTTCGCTGCATTTGAACTCAACTGTATCATTTGTATTTTCAGTTCATCATAAAAAATTCTACCGCCTCTTTCCTGCCTTATCAGTAACCTTTTGTCGATGCCCAAGACCGGTAAATAAATGTTCGTAGTTGAAAAACTTTTAGTCAATTTATTCTTCCATTGCTCGGGGATTATTTTTAATAAACGCGTATGATCTAAAAATGTTCCTTTTATGCAATATTTTCTTTTTAGTTCTGCAAAATCTAAAAATTTCCCCTGGAAATTGACCAGGTCACTTACATATTTAATACCATTTTTGTCCCAGTCCTTGATAAAAATCGATTGTCTTAATCTGCTATTGAGCCATAAGGGTTCATCCAAAATATCTGCAACAGATTCTGGAATAAGTTTGGAACACAGTTGCTTCCACGCTAAGAATGTGTCTTTCCAAAAAGGGTTTGAAATGTTTTCGATAACCATTCTCAAATTTTCATCACCCATGCTCCAAATTCGGGCATCTCCCAACTTACTGTTTATTATATTTTGCCATTTTTTACTCTGAAAGAGAAGGCGTTTGATCCATGTAATTTTTAGACTATGTATGTAATATTTGATATTCACCATCCTCAAACCCCCTTGTTTGTAGTCTTTTGTTAAAATGTCTCTCTTTATTCTATCATTTCCTCCATTCCATATAAATTTAAATAAAATCGAATTTAGCTCACGAACAAAATCATCGGGTGGGTTTGGCAAGGCAAGAAATAGGTAAGTTAACTTTGACAAAGCCATTGATTTTATCACTGTGATCTTTCCTAAGAGTGACAAATTGCGCATCCTCCATCTGCTTAATTCTTTTTTGAGATTGTCTAGTTTCGCCAGATAGTTGATTTTCCAAATTTCATTAAAATTTGTGGACGATAATTCCACACCGAGCATATTAAAATCTGTAACCCAGTCCAATTTTACATCCTGACAGCCTTATTTCCGATCCTGTCAGCGAACCGATCCAAATTGCTTTTGTTTTATCGATATTAATTTTCAATCCAGTTATTTTATAGAAAAGCTGTAATATGTCTATTGAACGTTGGAGAGAAGAGACAGAACCGTCAAGAGTTAGCTGAGTATCGTCCGCATATTGAGTAATTTTATATTCTACACCCCCCATCGTTATACCTTTAACTTTTTTATCTGTTCTTCTCATAATTCCCAATATCTCTGCACATAGCAGAAATAAATATGGCGATATGGGGTCACCCTGTCTACAGCCACGCGAATTATGAAAAAATGCGACAAGTGACCATTCTGGACAACACAAGTACGGATATCAGTGTAAAAAGTTTGAATCCAATGTCTAATGGACGTGCCAAATTTGTATTTTTTCAAAACTTCGTCAATAAATGTCCATGACACAGAATCAAACGCCTTTTCAAAGTCTATAAGTAATAGTAGTCCTGGGATGTCTTCATTTTTTGTAGAGAACATAAGATCATAAACTAATCTTACATTTTCTCCTGTATACCTGCCTGGGACAAATCCCCTCTGGTCTTCGTGAATAAGCTTATTCAGTACTAATTTTAATCTGTTTGCGATACATGTTGAGGCTAGCTTATAAGTTACATTCAAATGAGTAATCGGTCTCCAATTTTTCAAATACTCTCGTGGTTTTCCAGGTTTAGGTAGATAGGTTATCACGCCTTGTTTTTGTGTTATAGATAACTCTCCTTTTAAATAAGCCGAGTTTATTGATCGTAGGACAAACTGTCCTATTTCCCTCCAAAATATTTTTAAAAATTCAGCCGGAAAACCGTCAATACCTGGACTTTTATTATTTTTTGTACTCTTCAGCGCTTCGTTAAGCTCTTTATATGTGATTATGCCTTCTAAATCAGTTGATTCGTCTGCAGTAAGTGTTGGTATGTCTAATTTTTCTAAATTATTCTGTATTTCTACTGTGTTTAACTGTTCTTTACAAGTATATCATTTTTCATAATATTTTTGTTGTTCATTTAGAATGTTCCGGTTGTCAAATATTTCCTCCCCATTATCTAATATTAATTTCGCAATAACCTTATTTGTATAGTTCGTTTTTTCCAAGCCCAAGAAATACTTTGTTGGTTTTTCACCCATATCTGCCCATTGGGCTTTTGTTCTAGTAATAATTCCCTTTATATTTTCATTTCGAATGTTTTCCAAATTTGCCTTTGCATCTCCTAAATCATTCAACTTTTCAATATTTATGCTAGAAAAATCTTGTTCTATCTCCCGTTCTAATGATTCAATTTGTTTTTCTAAGTCCTTTTCCTCTTTCACCTTCTCTTTCTTCTTTTGTGATGCATATTTGATAGACTCTCCTCTAATTTTCATTAAAAGAGTTTCTAAGAAAAGGGTATCGTCAATTATGAATTGTATCTTTGCTCGGTCGATATTTGAAAGGGCGTTATGATTGTAAACTGGTAAGCCGTATTCATTAATGGTGGTTGTAATCTCTGTTTTTATCAAGTTTAAGTAGTTCATATCTTTAAGTAATGAACAGTTAAATTTCCAGTAGGATTTGCCTCTCTCGCTATTTGTAAACTTGCATTTCAAGATAATTATAGAATGGTCAGTTTTGTAACCCGGTTTGATATCTGCTTCAGTAGTGATATTAAAAATGTCAGATGATGCGAGAAAAAAATCTAATCTAGCTTGTTGACGAGGGTTTTTTCTTCTCCACGTATATCGTCGTTCATGTTCATGCATTAGTCTCCATACATCCATATATTCGTTGTCATTAATTTGTTGGAGGACCACTTTTCGAGCTTGAGGATGATTTACATTCTTGTAATTTTCAGTATCCATGTCGGGATTAAGTACTAAATTCCAGTCACCACAGATAATAGTAGACGGATTCCCTATCTCTTTTATAATTGAATTCACTTTATTAAAAAAACTAGGTTTATCTGTGTTGGGTGCATAGATATTTACTAGGGTGACAGGTGTCTCATAGATATTAAGGCTGATGATCAAATAGTTACCATCAGGATCTATTTCTATTTTATGTATTTTATAATCAAAATTTTTGTTGAATAAGATTATCACTCCTCGCGCGTTAGACCTGAAGGGACTCGCCCAGGCACCATTCCCCAATCATTCTTAATTAGATTTTCAGAGTATTTGTCGGTGTGAGTGTCCTGCAGACAAATTATAGAGTATTTCTTCTTTTTGAAGTAGTGAAAAACATCGCGCCTTTTATTGATGTCAGCTAATCCTTGACAGTTCATTGATGCAATATTAACAGTTTCCACCATATTTGGACTTGATAAACAGGACAAACTTTACACATTTCAAGTGTTTAACAGCAGATGGTGGGAAGCACAATCCATAATAAGACCGCAGAGATGGCTCAATGACACCAATGAACGTATTAATACTTATTTTAAGGCAGGATGGTCTCCTATAGGTAGAATGGCATAATGAATTTACATACCAATGTTTATAGATAAGCACATAACTAATTCTACAAAAGAAAACATCAGGAAGTGATTATGAAACTTGGTACACATGTTTCTTATGATTAGAGGATGTACCTGTGCTATTTTTGAGAAGAAATATTAATTTTTCTCCAAATTATGACAAATGAATAGTTTTATGTTTAGGTCAATTGTACATATACATGCACATGGTAAGTTTGCTCCAGTTGTCAGCTGTCATTGGATGATTATGAAACTTGGTACACATGTTTCTTATGATAAGAGGATGTACCTGTGCTATTTTTGAGAAGAAATATTAATTTTTCTCAAAATTATGGCAATGAATGAGTTTTCTGTTTAGGTAAATTGTACATGTAGGCCTCTACATGTATACATATACATCTACATGGTAAGTTTGCTCCAGTTGTCAGCTGTCATTGGATGATTATGAAACTTGGTACACATGTTTCTTATGATTAGAGGATGTACCTGTGCTATTTTTGAGAAGAAATATCAATTTTTCTCCAAATTATGACAAATGAATAGTTTTATGTTTAGGTAAATTGTACATATACATGTACATGGTAAGTTTGCTCCAGTTGTCAGCTGTCATTGGATGATTATGAAACTTGGTACACATGTTTCTTATGATAAGAGGATGTATCTGTGCTATTTTTGAGAAGAAATATTAATTTTTCTCAAAATTATGGCAATGAATGAGTTTTCTGTTTAGGTAAATTGTACATGTAGGCCTCTACATGTATACATATATTTTGGAACATCATGATGTCTTGCCGGCATCATTGAAAACTGTTGACCGCTTCTCTCTTGCAGGAAACAAGCCTATGTTTATGTATACTTTTGTCTTTTTGAATTTGGTGCTAATACTGTTATATGGAAATGGAATAGGTCTTTGGATTATGGACGCGGATATTCTCTAATGGACGACGGCTGGATTATGAATGACGGACTAGACGCTTGTAATCTACATGGTAAGTTTGCTCCAGTTGTCAGCTGTCATTGGATGATTATGAAACTTGGTACACATGTTTCCTATGATTAGAGGATGTACCTGTGCTATTTTTGAGAAGAAATATTAATTTTTCTCCAAATTATGACCAATGAATAGTTTTATGTTTAGGTAAATTGTACATATACATGTACATGGTAAGTTTGCTCCAGTTGTCAGCTGTCATTGGATGATTATGAAACTTGGTACACATGTTTCTTATGACTGGCCTCCTCAGCCATAATCCCACACAGGATTGCCGTATGCAGCAGTAATCCCACACGGGACTGCCTATGCAGCAGTAATCCCACACGGAACTGTCCTATCCAGCATTAATCCCATACGAGACTCATCTATCCAGCAGTAATCCCAGACAGGACTGGCCTATCCAGCAGTAATCCCACTTGGGACTGGACTATCCAGCAGTAATCCCACAGGGGACTATCCATCACTAATAACATGAGACTGGTCCACCCAGCAGTAATCCTACACAGGACTGGCCTATCCAGCAGTAATCTCACATGGGACTGAACTATCCAGCAGTAATCTCACACTGGACTGCCCTATCCATCCTACATGGGATTAACTTTTGCCAGTAATCCCACATGGGACTGATGTTATTGTCTGTATCAGATAATCTATTCCAGACCTTATTGTCTGTACCACATCACCTATTCCAGACCTTATTGTTTCCTCTACATGTATGCTTTCAATACTGCTGCACCTTCGGCGGATGACCCCGCAAGGCGAGATGTTCGGGTTCTCAGAACGCTTGTTTTCACTTGCAATTGTCCCAACCGACACCGACATTCACCGACTAAACTGAGAGGAGGCTGTTTTCCAGTAGCGGTAAGTTTCTGTACGATTACACGACGGACAAACCTATCTTATGTACCTGGCGTTATTCAACCTCGCTTCAAGGTAAGTAGTTATTTTGCCTGTAAATGTTTTATGATGGAATGGAACAGTTTGTTGATTAAGGTGACACTCAAACGGCAGATGCTAATCATACTACAAGACGCCTTGTGTGTTACACTGCATGACGAACGCGTGGTTGGTTTTGTCGGTTGCATACACGCCGATGTTCACCGACATTTTTGCAACCATTCAAGAATTTATTAATTCAAGGCCTGGTCAGTAGTATATAAAAGACGGATTGACTCACTGGCTCCCCACTGCGTATGCGCATAAAACAAAAAAAGTCACGGAGAGGTCAAGAGGTTGCCATGGTGATGTCACTTCCGGTTTCTATGGGGCATGTATTACTCCGCGGTGATGTGGTCTGGCGGTGATGCGGTCAGCCTCCGCGGACAGAAAGTAGTCCCAAATACGTGGGGAGCCGGGGGAAATTCTCCAGGCCGCTCGCTCCTTCAGGGCCATCCAGTCATGGGTGGGTGTATGTTTTCACAGAAAAAAAATATATAAAAAGCGGAACATCGACTTTTTTTGTGGATTTTACTATGGGTTGTTTGGTCTTGTTTTTTTCACGTCTCGGCACGTAAAAGACGATGGGAGTGGTCCCGAAGCTAAGCGGTGAAATTTTTCAAAAAATTCACGGAGGTCTGGATAGGCCCATACTGGCTATGGGGGATAGGTCCATACTGGAAAATTCACACATGTTCATTGCGGTATGGGTTGTTTGGTGTTGTTTTTCACGTCTCACCACGTAGAACACGATGGGAGGGGTCTCGAAGTTCAGCGGTGAATTTTTTTGAAAAGTTCACGGAGGTCTGGATAGGCCCATAGGCCCATACTGGCTTTGGGGGATAGATCCATACTGAGAAATTCACACATGTTCATTGCGATATGGGTTGTTTGGTCTTGTTTTTCACGTCTCACCATGTAGAACACGATAGTAGGGGTCTCGAAGTTAAGCGGTGAACTTTTTCGAAAATCCAGGTACCGGGTAGGTTTGTATATGGGCCCATAGGCCTACTGGCTCAGTGGATAGGTCCATACTGGGTGGACGTTTTGGGGCCTAGGTGAGCCCCTAATGGCCCTATGGTGTCGTATGAGGTCTTATTTTGAAGCTCTCGTGAAGGAGCACCGGAATGGAGTAATGTGTCGTCTGGTTTCAATATTCTGCGCATTCTGGTCGTATTATATAAAGCAGGCATTTTGAGGGTTTGTGCAGGGTGGGTTTGAGGTAGAGATGGGCCACTATTGGTCCGAATGGGTCGTGGGAGGTATCAAAGTGAAGCTTTTGTGGGGTAGAGTCAAAATGGCGTGTTTTTTATTGCAAGTCGCGTCAATCTGCGCATGCGCAGTTTGATGTATTTATGTAAAGTGGTCATTTTGGGGGTATATGGGTAAGTCCGTCATGTATGATACCATGAATTAGATCTATGCATATATACGTGTATATATACCTACACACGTAATGTATACGTGTATGTATGTATATATATAGATATATATGTAGATTAAATGATCACAGTAAAAACTGCCTTTGTGTATGGTAAATATAGTATTAGAAAAAAGTCATGACTAACTCGGACTGATTGATTTTGCTAACTAGTTTCACTGCTTTCAGCAGTTCTTCAAAGCATCGTTTATATATATATAGAACGAAGAATGTCGGTTAATTGTGCCATACTATTTAATATATAAATACGGTGGTTTGAGAGTGAGTGTCCGTCCCAATTAACCAGCTAAGTAAATACACTTAAGTTGTATTGATACAGTTGAATGCGGTATTATGCTACATAAATTGCGTAAATTCCTTAGTTATGCCCCTAGAGCGTCCATATTTTTTGTTTTTGGACTGCCGATTTTCGTCGTAACCCGGGGCTAGGGGCCGTATGAACCCATGTACTTCAAGAACCTCATGGTACTCATATGAACAGTCACAATCAAAGTGTGACTGAGATACGTCATTCTTTAGATTACGACTTTACAACGAATATTATGGATAAAGAATACTGATCAGCGATACAGATTTGATATTTTTGGAACATCATTATGTCTTGCCGGCATTATTGAAAACTGTTAACCGCTTCTCTCTTGCAGGAAGCAAGCCTATGTTTTGTATACTATGATTGTCTTTTTGAATTTGGTGCTAATACTGTTATATGGAAAATGGAATAGGTCTTTGGATTATGGACGCGGATATTCTCTAATGGACGACGGCTGGATTATGAATGACGGACTAGACGCTCGTAATTTCTATAAATTACAGTGACGATATCTGGAGAACTGCGACAGATAGAGACTCGTGGCTTGCGGCGTCGTATTCCTCTATTATAGATGTACCATAAAGATCATACACAATTTCATCGCCCAACGGTAACTTTCGGCGCAATTAGACGGTAATCGATCTCACGTGATTTGGCGGTTTCTCGAGAAATAAGCGACATACGCGCACACTGTTTGTGGCGTTGTATTTCTCTTCTCGAGTTCTACCGTAAAGCTCCTATACAAATTTATCGTATCTCCGTAACTTTCGCCGCTATTCGGGTGAGAATTCGTGGTGGTGGTGATGGGCGTGGTGGTGGTGGTACTAGTAGCGGGGTGTGGTGGTGGTGTGCTGAACCCACACACACACACACTTGGAGCGATAGTATGCTCTTTCTTGCACCCAGACAATGTAAAACGTTTATGTTTGATGGGAAAATAGGATGATTTGTCGACCATAGTGTTCCAGCACAGGTTAGTAGGTCAAGTTGACGTCATATCCGTGTCAAAGGTCACTTCCGCGGTCACGGTATGGCCGCATACATACCGGTCTGTTGGGCCTTATCTTAATTATTTTCCGTAAAACATACACATTTTACATTCTCTGTGTGCAAGAAAGAGCATACTATCGCTTCAAGTGTGTGTGTGTGTGTTTGTGGGTTCAGTACACCACCACCACCACCACCACCACCACCACCCACCGCTACTACTACCACCACCACCAGGCCGCCACCACCACCACCACGCATGCGCACCCTAATAGCGGGAAAAGTTACGGAGATACGATAAATTCGAATAGGATCTTTACGGTAAACCTCGACACGAGGAATACAACGCCACAAACAGCATGCGCCTATGTCGCTTAATTCTCGAGAAATCTCCGAATCACGCGAGACGGATTATCGTCTAATTGCGGCGAAAGTTACGCTTGGGCGATAAAATTGTGTAGGATCTTTATTGTACATCTATACGAGGAATAGGATGCCGCAAGCCGCGAGTCTCTATATGTCTTAGTTCTCCAGATATCGCCACTGTAATTTATAGAAAATAAATAATCTATAAATTACCCAAGACGATATCTCGGGAACTAAGACAGCTAGTGTCTCGCGTCTCGCGGCGTTTAAGTGTGCCATGACCCTAAATGAGTTCAAGTCATTGCTAAAAACTTGGAATGGTGAAAATGGCTGTAAATACAAAATATGCAAGTCGTTTTAAACGTTCTTTTACTATTACATGCAACTCGTTTACTTAGTTTTTATATCTATACATGTTATCACCCATCCGTCGGTAAATAGCCAAAGGCTAATGTTTCCCGTAATTTTAACCGACGTTAAATAAAGATTGTCTTACTGTCTTTACCGATTTCATTTTAAGCGAGATGGACCTATACAACTGAGCGTATAACATCATACATGAGAATACCCGTAAATGTTCTCGAGGAGTCTTACAGTTAATAACGGTATACACAACACGATGTACAACGAACCGATCCACCACTTATTAGAGACCATCGGTAAGTCTTACTTATTGCACGAAGCTTTCTCCCCTTAATAGCGGGAAGGCTAATAGAGTTAGGAAAAATTGTTTAATACATAATTCAAAGATCTCATCTCGGGGAACGCGATGGAACAAACGGCGATTTCGTATATACATTCTCTCAGTCGGTATATTTACTAAGCGGGATAGTCCGTCTCTTAAATATATATAGCGAGACTATATCAGTATGAGCTGTATTGCGCAACATAGTGCAAGACTATGTTGGTGGTGAAACCCATTGACTGTGACGACACCTCGACCTACTAAGCTAGTTACAAAGATCGTCTCGACCTACTTATGGCGTCATAGTAACCTACTACCCTAATTATATAAGGTCATCCCGACCTATTTATGACGATATGCTAACCTACTTATGGCGACCTACTGACCTACTTATGACGTCATGTTGACTTACTTATGGCGAACTAGTGACCTAGTTATGAGATCATGTTGACCTACATATGGTGACCTACTTACCGTGACCTAGTGACCTACTTCTAGTGACATAACATTTTTTTAGTGCCGTCATCGGTTTCCCCGGCTTTCCTGTCCTCGAACCCCCTTTTCATGTTCTACTTATATGTTCTTAAATTGTCTGAAAACTGCAAATTTGACAACATATTACACTTTCCATGTCGATATATAGGATTTCTTTTAAGGAATAAAATAAGTTAGCGATCTTTCAAATAAAGTGAATTTTTTTCCGTATTACAGTCAACTGATATTCCCACGTACAGCTTAACAAATCCCATTGTCCCAGTTAGAGCGAGTGCACATTTCGCTCTTGCATTAATGGTCCACCCTGCCAGCTTAACAAAGCCCCATTGCGACACCTCGCAGTCATTGATCCATTAGTGGCTTTCAGTGGGTTTATACCTAGATTGCTCGGACAGACATTAAATACATGTTGCGTGATCCTGTTTACCCAATATTGCGTTGTGGCTGTGCGACGGTTATAAGTTGCAATGGTCTGTATTATGGGAGCCAGCGTCGGTTTTTGGAGAAAGTGATCACTCCTACGGCCGTTTTCAAATGCCAACTGAAGTCTTACGTCCACAAAGGAGGTATGTGTACTTGTATTGCTATATCTCTCTTATAACTGAACAAACCTAACATAAAATATTACTCCGGGTTAACTCGCGAGGCTTTTTTAATACGTAAGATCGCGGTTATATCCAAATCATATGGTGTAATTGGAGGTAGTATTCAAATATGCTGTTTCAACAAAGACAATATATTCTCTGTTGATAAAACATATGTGTGATTGAACTGTCAACTCTTTCTTAATAATGGTCATATCTGTCTGACATTCATTATATTTTACTCAGCGGTACGTCATTGTCCTATACCATCAGGATTCGTTTTTGTATATCGATCCGGTATGCTATCATTTTGGGGCCGTATCCAACTGTCAACATTACTCCGTTCCCAAATGGGGGTATGTTTAATTGTATTGGTGTATCCTTCTTATTACTGATCCAAATATGTCTAAACATCGTAATATATTGCTCAACATTACTTTGCAGTGTCTTTAGTTAGCACATTCTATGTTGTCTTCCAACCGTATGAACCGGTGCCACATATTTCTGAATAATGATTTGGGCTGTCTAAACACTCAAAATAAAATTCCGTTTACTCGAACGGAAAAAATCCGTCCCCAGGGAATCAAGGGAATATTCCGTTATTGTAACGGATTCTTATTTTTTAACGGATTCAACGGATTTTATTATCCGTTAAATTTAACGGAAAAGTCCGTCCCCAGGGAATCGAGGGAATATTCCGTTATTGTAACAGATTCTTATTTTTTAACGGATTGAACGGATTTTATTATCCGTTAAATTTAACGTAAAAGTCCGTTCCCAGGGAAACAAGGGAATATTCCGTTAATTGTAACGGATTCTTATTTTTTAACGGATTCAACGGATTTTATTATCCGTTAAATTTAACGGAAAAGTCCGTCCCCAGGGAATCGAGGGAATATTCCGTTATTGTAACGGATTCTTATTTTTTAACGGATTCAACGGATTTTATTATCCGTTAAATTTAACGGAAAATTCCGTCTATAGGTAATCAAGGGAACAGTCAGTTAATATAATGCAAAAACATGTACAAAGACACAATAAACATACTCGACATAATATTATCATATATTTTGATTAGACGGACTATCCATTTTACGGATAAAGGAGAAGACACACTGTAAATTTGGCGTTTAGATCCTAAACATAAATCTAAACACAAATTTTGTCCATAGTTTTTGACACGTTTAAATTCCAACATGTTTAGAAATATTGTGCTTAGACCGTAAACACATAGCTAAACAGGTTTAGAAAGTTTGTATTTAGAGCCTAAACACAAGCTAAACATGTTTAGCAATATTGTGTTTAGACCCTAAACACAATGCTAACATGTTTAGGATTATTGTGTTTAGTTCCTAAACACAAAGCTAAACATGTTTAGGAATGTTGTGTTTAGACCATAAACACAAAGCTAAACACGTTTAGAAATATTGTGCTTAGAGCCTAAACACATAGCTAAACATGTTTAGGAAGATTGTGATTAGACCCTAATCACAAAGCTGAACATGTTTAGGAATATTGTGTTTAGAATCTAGACACAAAGTTAAACATAACCCTAAACAGAAAACTAGACACAAAATTTGTCCGCTTTTTTTAACATGTTTAAATGCACACATGTTTAAATTCATTACATGTCATGGATTTAAACACAAATTTTGTGTCCTGTCTGTGAACATGTTTCAGTACAAAAATATTCTCCCTGCATGCTGGTTTGCTGTGTAATACAGTCGGACTCAAGAATTGTATGTCGGAAGTGAACTGGCCTTCATTCTGATGTCAACGGTGGTATATTCCCAATATGACTTTCGATGCCTGCTGATATGTGATATCCAATAGAAACACCATACATTTCACAAATCAGATGATGAGTATCCAGGAACAGCAAAACATAAATTGATGGAGAGAAAATAGCTGCAATCTGATGAATTCACAATTTTGCATGGACTACAAGTTGTAAGATATAGGTGTTGTTGCTTATTCCTGGATATTCACAATCCTCAATGAAAAAATCTAACAATAAATGAAAGGAATAATAGTAAAGTTCTCAGTTAGTTGACTTTTATTGTCAATTAGTGCACTGCTACCATGATCATCACACCCGCGCCACTGATATTGGAATTTCGTGAAATGAACTTTCATCGTAACAAGAACGGAAGCTCAAGCGATCCCAAGATCATATGCCCATGAACAAACATAGTGAGCTAGCAATGTGGTTACTCCTCAGATGGAAAAAGTGGCCACACAATAGGAAAATGCATGTCCTTTCCGTGGTGTCAGAATGCCCCCGAAATCATGGAATGCACATGGGCAAAAATTATGTACATTCAAAGTACTGAATAAATCTATATAGACAGTGTACCTTCATTCAAGAATTGTATTGGGTTCCAAGTTCTATAAGGAAAGTTCCAATCGATTTCAGGTGTATGTTGTAGCCAAAAATTCAACAAAAGGTAATACTTCATTTAAACTTAGGAACAAGAGCTGCATGGCATTCGTGATTTCACTTCCAAGCTGATATTTCCAACACTGAAACTGTTGTTGACAGTTCGGCCATCTGTGAGGGTGATTAATATCAACGACTCTGGCTCCTCAGGCTCTTGGTATTGAAATCCCACTTGACTCTTTCAGCTGTGAAACAACAGAGAAGCAACATTAATAAAAATCCGAGTGACAGAAATCCCCAAAGATTGACAATTGTAATTGGACCCCAGGATGTGAATGGGTATGAATGTCATGTATGTCATTTTCAAAACAGATTTGCAAGCATTCTTTGCATTGTCTAAGAGAATAAATCAATAAATCAGTCATCCAATCAATAAATAAATGTGATAGTATACTAACATGATATAGAAATAATATGCAAACTTAACATAGGAATTAGTGGATTTTATTAGACAAGGGGCATAACTCTGCAAAATACTTTCTGACACGACTCATTTTCGATAGGCATCTAGTTCAGGTCAAGAGAAACAACTGTATCCCGCTAGGATGTTGTATATGGAACAGTTCTGAAATTATCACAATAACAAATCATAAATGGATTTTTATTTGTAAAAAGGGGCATAACTCTGCAAAATATTGTCCGAGATGACTCATTTTCGATAGGCTTCTGATTTACGTGAAGATAAATAAATGTAACAAGTTTGGTTGCCATGCATGAAACGGTTCTGTAGATATTGCGGTAACGGACGGACGGACGTACGGACAGCTGTACATGATGACGACAATACCCCTAGGCCAAAGTTACCGGTAAGTTTTTTTTAGAATTTATTTTATGTTCCAGACAGACCCAATATCAGTGTAGTCCTTTCCGGCCTCTCAGGCTGAATGTTATCCTGACACAGGGACCCCAGCCTTTGATCTATCCTCTTAAAACTAAGTCCAAATTAGTAAGCAACAAGTTACAATTTTCAAACTGACCCGGCCCAGGAGTCGAAATATTAAAATTAATTTAACAGTCACACGAGACAGCAGATCAAAAAGTGTACCCATCACCTTTAAGAATTACCTGAACAAGCGGTCGTTAAAATTGTCGAGTACATGTAATTCACAATTAACGACAAAGCAGCTATACGTTACCAATAAATTAATGACACCTTGTTTCCATGCACTAATTTGCAGCTGTTTGAATGAATTTTGTCAAAGATATATTTTGAACACCAAAATAAAAATAAAAAAATTATTGGCTACCTGTCACTGGAGACAGGCATTTTATTTGTCTACCTGTCTTTTTATAAAATTACCTGTCAGGGGGAGGCAGACATGAGTAAATTTTGACTCCTGCGGCTTGAGATTGAACCCAAAACACATGGCTTGTAGGGCAGATGTTCTTATTCATTAGGCCATCACAATTGACCAGATTAACAGTTAACAACAGAAGACAGTAATCCTACAAGGGTAACACACCGGTTCTTGTCGAATCACCGAAGTTAAGCATTGTTAAGCTCGGTCAATACTTGGACAGGATGCTGTGTCCAGGGTAATAGGAACTGTGAGCACTCTCGTGTTATGGTACATGTAGGCACAGTTGTGATAGGACTGAAACAAGGGTACCTAATTTAAATTACACTATATTAAAGGCACAGGCCTCAATTTAAGGTGGTAACCTGTTTTCGGGTTGCCTGAAGGTTGCCATATGAAAAATAGTGGTAACCTATTTTCTGGTCCCCATAATTTTGACTGATAATTGACAATACTCAATAGGTTAATAATTATGCAATAAACTACCATAGGTTACCAATGTAGATTTCATGGTAACCTGTTGAGAGGTTATCATCAGCACTCCTTAAATTGAGGACTGAGGCAATCACAAATTGAGAGTTTTACATCTCAACTGGTGAAATGGGATATGAAATGTACTCAATGATCCAGAGAAATGATTCTCAACAGAGAATAGATGAAGTGACCTTTTGTATAGAATTTATTTAGGCCGTTGTCAGTTAATGGGTTGTTTAGCATGACCTCCTGTCAAAACATACATGCTAGATGCTATGATTATTAATTATTGAAGGTAAATTTTCCACCATGGACTCATTCCATATCAAATCAAAATAATCTCCCATTAGCCTGTTCCATAAAGCAAATCAACAGGACAATGTGTATAAGTATTCTCTAAAGAGACATTTTAAGTTTGCTTTAATTTAATTGAAACATTCTGTAAATAATTATGGTAGATAGTAAAACTCAAATGCACACAGTGTCATGAATGTGTGAACAGAAATCAAGGGAAACAACTCTTACTTCAATGTGACTACTATAAAAGATATCTTGCACGATTTTGTAAATTGATGAATCTGAATACTTCTAGTGAGTAGCTTGTCCTTGAGGGGGGGGGGGGTTATATATGCATACTATATTTCGCTTAGTATTCCGCAGATATATTGAAATAAGAAATATATTGGTGTTAGACATTACATTTGATCTTTATATATAATTTTCTACCCTAACACCCAGCCATGTGGGCATTGTAAGGGTACATTGTAAAACTGTAGCCAGAAGAATGAATGAATAAATGCCCAGTGGCTTGTTCCAGGGCTTCAACGTCAGGAGTCCCCTCTTATTGAAATCTTCTTTATTTCTTTTTCACTGACTGAAGATAGGGATTCTCTGTCCAAGGCAACGAATTTTGTATGTCCATCGTCCTTAACTTAAGCTTACGAGAATTTTGACGCGCACGTCGACAGCATGTGTTGTAGTTGTTGTTGTGGGGGCTGAAGAGGTGAAGCGCTCGACCACTTCGCTCAAAAGCGTTTCATCAGAGAAATGGATGGTTAAATTAGGCACGATGTGCCGACTGGTTGATGAGGAAACAACTGATCCATCACGATGACTTTGGTACATAACCGTCTAAACTGCCGGAGTTCTAACTTTACTGCAACGTGCTCGACACGTGGGAATCCCCGCTAGAGATGCATGCCGGGATAACGACTTCGCCTCGTTTTGAGAGGGTTTCCCTCAAGAATGTGAACCAAAATGGCGAATTTTGATCGCCTCCGCGGTTGACAGCATGGTCAGCTCATTCGTTTTCATGGATTTGCTTACTTATTTTTTTACGGCCAATAATTACTGATAATTAAAATACATGCGGCATTATTGATCTCCAAAATATTGATGCGGGCGGGTCATGCGAAACAACCTATCAACTGCCTTAGGGAATAGTACTGCAGGGGACGAAAATGAATGTATTATGTCTGCTATCTTCTGATGAGCTCTTCCCTGCCCACAATTAGGCTTTTTTCTTTAAATTTTGTACCAATACATACTTGGAAGTCATTGTCTGTTTTCCTCAACATTGAAAGAAAAAGCATGGTTTGACAATCAACAACTTGCCCAGGTGGATTTAAGAGTTTTATGGTTCTTTATAGCTGCATGGGCAAGCTATACAAAGAACTGGAAGACAAGGAATGCCAGTATTTTTAACTCCAAATGAATAAGGTTCTTTGGGGCTCTAAAGTTATAAATCAAACAAAAGAAGTTGAGATTTCTCATTAACTGTTACGCTGCGGCGGGCCCGGTATAGTGGCCACAGCGTAGACTGCGGTGGGCCCGGGAGAGGGGCCCTGAACTTGTCGGTCTTCGCGTACCATTGTCTAAAATCGATATTTTCAAATTTACCATGCATGAAACCTAATACAAACCATACATATATTGTTAGCTAAGTCTGTCTTGATTTCCTGGATGTAAACTTCATACTCTGTCTCGGAATAACGAAGTCGGGAGGAAGAAATAAAAAAAAAAAATACCGCGATTTTCCATAAAACATTGTCAAGAAGCCGCTCAGAAAATATAAAATACTTACAGAAAACCCTTACAAAATATATGATTCTTTGGTATAGTTGAAGTACAGAAGCTCATTTTATATTTCCATAGTGCGGATTACCATGAAATCATCGCAACGAAGTTTATTTTTACATTTCTGTCGACCTGAACGTCACGTAATTCTTGGCGATTACAGAAAAAATGGCGTCTTCTCTAGATCAACTTGACCCAGTTGAAGGTCTCTGGCCAATGATCGCTTCGATGTTTAGGTCACGAGACCACGCTATCCAATCACGGAACCGATATCTCGGTCGTCTGGTAGCGTTACCAAGAGAAACGGGAAAAGACCTCTTGCCTATGTTCGATGTTATCGTCTGTTTGATTGGCCATCGGACGAATTCAAGGCTCTAATCAGAAACTATAAGGAATTCCCTTTCCAATGAGACGTCACACGCTACAAATGGCGGACGAAAAGTTGGAAAAGACCCGGGAGAAAGGCAGCTGAAAAACCAAGATTTTCCGCTGTAATTCTTCATAATTCGCCATTTCCGACCGCAATTATACCAAAAATACTGCAGTCTCTTCCAATAAATTTTATTTACGCTGACAATTTTATATATTTCCCCATAAAATGAAATCAAATAAACGTTGACCGAACCATTATGGACCAGCTGCTACGTGAGGCAAATCTTGACACGCATCTATGAATGATATTTTCGCTCATAAAACCCGGGTGTAATAGTGTAATACATCGTAAAAATGGGAACTTTTGCAGTGCACCGTAAAGAAGAAGTCAGCAGCGTAACAGTTAACAGTACTTACATCCTTTCTGCAAATAAAATCTGTAGTGATGCAGGAACTCTTCTGTTCGAGTGAGGTGTTCCAGTACAGCGTAGCTTTTCATTCTGGCATCTTCCTTCTATAAAAATATTAATATATTATATAAATAGGCATACATGTATCATATTGTGTGTCATATTAGTAGTATTGTTTGATTACAATCATGTGAATGTACAAGGGAGTATGAAACACCATTACTGTATTCGATGGATTATTAATATATGTAATTCAAGCTTTCCAAATATATATGGCATAAAACTGTAAAACAGAAATGTCAAAAAGGGTTGTCACTTTCACTGACCCAGAACACATCCTTCGTGGTTATATCTCCCATACATTTATAAAGAACAGAGATTATAGACCTATACTTGTTTATACATGCATTTGAAGTTTTGACAAATCATATGAAATAGTTTCACAAAATACATATACCGTTACTCTAACACTGATTACAGTGGGATTTAAAAGTTGCCAACAAGAGGCAAGAGGTGCACTTGAATGGCTGTTGGTAAATTTGAGTAAGAATTAGGCCCCCCTCAGCCCCACAACCCACCCCAATCCGAGATGTTTGAATCCCCTGTATGCTCTGACGCAAGTAAGTCAACACTTCATGCCAAATCAGTACTACTGTTATTACAAATACTCTTGGGATACAACAAGCCCCCTGGGGTTTTATTCCCGTCATTCTATCTCTGTTCTATTCTATGTACATATTATTTATTTGAATGATGAATAAACAATCAATCAATCAATCAATCAATCAAGCAAGCATAAACTACATGTGTACTGGAAAAAAAAATGTGTACGGTACAGGGAAATCCAACAAATCAAGTGTACCGGTCACCACCATGGTTTGTCTGTCCTTGGGTGTCTTCGTAGATATTTCTGATGTTAATAAAAATATAAATATCTTTCTTTTTTTCCGGAATATAATTATTTCCAAAATTTTCATACAACACAATGACAGTGCCCACATTTGGGCCATTACATGCCGAATGAACAATGCATTTATGAATGGCAATGAAGCAAAGACTACGGTCAAATAAAAAATACCTCCCCCCCCACCAAACCACCTCACCACCGCAATTGATGTTAATATAAATATTTTTTCTTCTCCCGAATATAACTATTTCCCAAATTTTCATACACAATGATGAGCAATGACAGTGCCCACATCTGAACAATTACACATGCCGAATGAACAATACATTTATAAAAGACAATGAAGCAAAAACTACGATGAAATACGCCCCCCCCCCCCCCCCACCACCCCAACGTCATCAGTCATCCCAAGTCTAGTCCGACACGCAGCCCCTACAAGATATTTTATAATACTGATTTCTATTGAATGTAGGGTCTGCCAGTTTAACCGGCAAAATCTTCTAGCTGTCGGACCGTCCCCGAACGTGGAGGATGTAGCGGTAGTGAGTTTAAACAATGGCGGAAAATTTGTCTTCTCGGTTCAGGAAAGCTGTGAAAATACTCGAATAAACTACCCACGGAAAGTTCAGAACGGATTCCAAGTCCGAGATTTAACTTAAAAGGTGGGTTTCATTATTATGAGTCAAGAAAATGGCGTTTAAAATATGCCGGACATTTCGGTCCGGCAGCTAAGTCGATTTTGCCGGTTAAACGGGCAGACCCTACATTCAATAGAAATCAGTATTATAAAATATCTTGTAGGGGCTGCAATCGGACTATTCCAAGTCATGATGCGACACCATACAGTTCAATTATGCATCAAGCCCCATTCAAGGCAATGTTCACACCTCCCCCCCCCCCCCCCCCCCCCCCCCCCCCCCCCCCCCCCCCCCCCACCATCGTGATAAAAAAAACACCGTGACGTTTGCCAAATTTACTTGTTCATTTTACCTTCGAAGATTGTAGGTCAATGCCTACTCGGTCGCGAGCAAAATGACATGATGTCGGACTTATAATTATATAAAGCATAGGGTTATATATAGAGACCCCATATTTCGACACTTCACCCTAATATCACCGCCCACATCCCCAAAAACTTTTGTTTTGCGGGCCTGTGGTCTCACATCAAATTCAACGGCTAATAAAATGAGTGATACAGGCATAAAACTGTACATGTCTGTCATAAATAACATCGATGAGACAAGATTCTTACCTTGCTGTTCAACATTTTACCGTTCAGCATCCACTGACTGTCGTCTTGCAGAAGTGACCGTTTGGCGTTTCGCGCGCGCGCAAATGTGTGACGTCAGACGTGTTGTATTACTGCGCGGATTGTATTACACTGCACACAAAAGAATCCGTCGTCGATGTTTATACGACTTCACAAAACTATTTCAAAACTAAATCTCAACGATGAAATCATGTATTTGAATGCTTTTATGCGTATTTTCACATACTTTAGGACAAGCAGCTAACGAATGAAGTCATAAACACTGCCTAAGGTGGGTTCACGGGAACAGCAACGGATTATTCCGTCAGGGCAATACAACAACGGAATATTCACCTACATTAACGAATTATTTCCGTTAATAGGATGGATTAATCCGTTGAAACTACCGAACGGATAATACGTTGTTGTAACGGATTATTCCGTCATGAGAATACAGCAACGGAATATTCCGTTGATGTAACGGATGAGTCCGTCAGTGCAATACAACAGCGGAAGATTCCCTTACTATAACGTACTATTTCCGTTTATACAACGGATTAATCCGTTAAAACTACCTAACGGATAGTAATACGTTAAATTTTAACGGATTATTATTTTGAGTGAACTTTATAACATACTACACAGCACTTAAAAGCATAGTTATGTATTATATATATTATAGCTTGGTAGGTTGTCGTTTTCCAGCTATGACTTCGTCTGGAGATCATATGTCAATGTCAAGTCGAAAACGTACTCGCTTCTGCAAAATGACAAAAATAAAGCAATATCTTTCTCAATACTGATCCAATCTGTTCTAACTTTTTTCGTTTATTACTGCATAATTTTTTTATTTCTAGTATATGTAACTGAAATTCGTTTTAAAATACGAACTAAACAGACTATATTATCTGTTGAAAAGGATGGGCAAGGCACAGGTAATATGAACAGCATATCTTCTTAATAAATAGTTCAATGTATATGTTATTCTATATATCAATTAGAAACGACTGCATCAGCTATTGACAGAGTTAATATATGTAGTTCACCTGTTTAAGATGTTTCAAACACTGCAAAACACGCTGTTCCGCTTACTGCAGGATGAGTGCTACAATAAGTTCAGGCATACAATTTATTTGCTAAATTCAAAATATTTTTTTATGTGATTGAGGGAAATATTAAATTTGCCGGATTTCGAGACGAGGTAAATTTCAAATTCCTAATGGGTCTCTTGAAGCAGAGTGAGTTGCTTGATCTGTAGAGAACAAACAACGGATGACAGATAGAGATAAAATGGATCTAAGATGATAAGTTAGATTTTGATAATTTTGCTCCCACGAAGTTTAAATGCTCCGAATCATCATTAAGCGATTCCTTCATTGAAGGATTTCTGGTTCCTATTATATTTAATTTATCTCTGATTAATTGTGCATTATTTTATATTTCAAGCGTAATAGCTAGTGTTGGTGAATCCCATTATATCTTCTCATCATTGAGCAGTTTTCCATGAAATGAATGATTTTATGTCGAATAAGTACTAGTATTCTCTAGTCTGACTTGTTTCGTCAATCTGGCGGTGCATTTGTGAGATCACGGCTCTTGCTCTCGCTGTTATTAGTACAGCTAATTTTTATCCCCATTGATGGGACTGGGAAGGTACTTCATGTCACGAACCTAAAATCAGCTCACCAGCTCGATTGCCTTCAACAGCCATGTCTGCTCAGTCCTAGCTGTTATACCTATGATGTGGTTCAGTTGAATTGTGAATCTAGATTGAATATTCCCTGGTAACCTGCTGGTCAACTCCGAAAATTGCCTAATGATGAGACACACTGAATCAATAATAAGAAAAATGCAATTATCCATACCGTCGTTGCGAGAGGGAGAATTTTATTGTTGTCAGCAGGCTATGAACCCGCTTGATAACAAATGCTGAATCTACTTAAATCAGTCCCTAGAGCTGAGTAGTATGTAATGAAGATTTAGACAGATTATACTATGATTAATGTAGATATGCCTTATAAGAACATTTACCCTCGCTTTTTAGGGCGTGTGTTTTTGGCTCAAATGACACGTGAATATCACCTCTAAGTGTCATCATACAACTGTTGTAAAAACAGCCTTGATAACAATAAACATTAAACAAAATGCTGAACTGTATAAGATAATGTTTAGAAAGATCGGATCATTAACAAGTAAACTTTGACTATCGTAATTCAAGAACCGCCTTCTGCAGAAGGGAATATTTTTTCAAGCAGGTATTTGGATACGGCCCCTGAATGGTGTCATTCAGTTGAAATGAATATTTGAGTTAAAGTTTAATTTTGAAGACAAAATGTGACAGTGACATTGTTTCGGCGAAGTGCTACAGCTTTTAGTGTGTTTGTTATTAGTTTCATCCTGCAGACCAGACTGCAATTTGCCTCACACAAAGGACTTGAACCAAGCGGCATAGGCGATACATATTGTGTTTAAAATTGAATTGAAATGAAATATTTCTTATGCTATATGAATTATAGTGATTGGATTATAGTGATTAAACGTATATAACTTAACATCAAGTCCACATTATGTGATAAGGGATTGTGATCCACTTGGGCAGAAATTCACATCTGTTGAGATTTGTCAATTTATTATGAGAACTATGGGCATACATATACATGCATTATTGTAAAGCTTATTTCTCTCCATGAAAGGATTCCCCATCTTCAAACGTTTATATTTCGAGACGTTGCATATTTTCCAGTAAATTGCCTAGTTTGCCGAATAGAACAAGCCTTCAACAAATATCGGCGCTTCAATTTTCTAAAATTTGACCCTGATATTTTTCTTTGGAATTTTATGGTGTTTTTTCTTTCAATTGGACAAACTTGGTTGAAATGCAACGGTCAAATTTTTAGCATGTCTCACCAACTTCTGGGATTGAGTTTGCCCCCAAATAAACCAAAACAGAATTTATAATTTATTAATAAAAATCGTCCATTTCTTCTACATCATATTTGAGTTGCATTGCTAGAACATAGTCAATTACCATGTTTCAAACTGCAAAACAAATAGATTAAGTGATTTCCCTATGAGGTAAACATGTACCCATAATGTTCTCGAATATTATAAGTTCAGTTATGTTCATTGAGGACAATTGACGAACTGCACGGTTAGGGATATATGAAAAATCACTATATTTTTTTGTTAACTATTATCATTGTTTTTAATATTATTAAATCATCATAAAGAAAATTATTACAACATTGTTGGAAATCAGTGGAAAGTAAGCAGTATTTACACACCGGCAATAATTTCCGCTTTCATGCAACCATTGAGTTCCAGTCGTTTCTATAATCATATCCAGTATAATTTATGAACCTTCATCATTATTATTATTATTATTATTATTATTAAATCATTGGATTGAAACCATTACATTGTTATTGGTTGGATGGCTAAGAAGATTGGTTCTCTCTAGCACAGGGGCAAATGCCACATTCAACCGGCGAGAAAAATGTCAACGCTGCAAAAGCGCAACGGCTTGAGTGATTTAGTGTCACAACATGCGATCAGTGGCCATTGTTAATTGACCATAAGTAATGTCAATTGTCAAATGTCAATTGCTAAAATATAGATTATTGCAATTATTTATATTTGGAAATGACCACATAATTGATGAAGGATTACGGCTATATGAGAAATTATTATATTATTATCATGTTTTACTGGGAAAAATATTTTCAGCATTTTTATTGTCAAATTATATTATTATATGGAACATTGGTGTGGGCCATAGGAGGCCTAGAACTTTCTTTTTTTCCAACTGTCTGCACATTGATACATGCCACATTGCCACGTGTATCAATTTACCGTAGGCCAGAGTAAAACATGACAATAATATAATAATTTTTACAGTGTACATTGCCACGCGTTATAAAATGTGATTGTGAAAACTTATAACAACTTAAGTGATTTCTCACACATGTTGTTGTAGGCATGCAACGTACATAGACAGATAAATATATAAATATGTACCACTTCATCTGCCACAGCCACATTAATCAGTTATCACAGATTTCATCTTATTACTGACCATGGATGTCGAATTAGCTTTTCTCCATCATGTAAACATGGGATAAAGTGTCGCCGGTGATTTCTCATGCCAATGACCATTGTTAGAATCATGTCTTCAGAAAGTATAACTTTATTCCTCATATATGGTCATGTCCAGTATAATTGATGAACAAATAGGGATATGCTGGGAAATAGTATCGTGCTTTTATTGTCATCACGGGGCTATGTAGACCTGTAGGGACTAATGGTCCTGTATTGTAGTCAGGAAAAACTTGATCTCATTTGGTACCGTTGCCAGGGTGACTGGTTGTTTATTTAACTGCTTTAGGCTTTGAGAGGAAGAGCAGAAGAAAAAAGTCCTCAAGTTATTCAGCTACTGCAGATAGTTTGGTCAACTATTTTGGCTAGATTTTGTTTCACCTGGTCTATATTAGTGAAGTTAAATATTTTCTGCTATTCTTATATATGTTCATATGTCATTTTCACAGAGATTGCCTGTTTTAGAGCATGAATACAAAATAAATACTATTCAGAGGTTGACTTAGAGTGTTTTCCTGAAAGGATGTCACAAATCGCTGGTTTGATAAAAACTTTATTTAGAACACTCAACATATACAGAAGAAAATAGTTTAAGGCAGATTTATCATATGTTTGCCATGTTGGCAAGAAATTCTAATTTTCTAGGCTTCCATTCTTGTAAAAATTGTATACAGGGTATGCAAACTTAGGGCTACCACACAAACATCCCCTCCACCAAACCCTCTGTACTATTTAGAATATAGACACATGCATGACCTAGGTCAATGGCTTGATTCACTTAGCTGATAAGGTCAGTTTATAGGGTCAAAGTCCAAGTCATTATGTTTAGATAGCAGTAAAGCTATATGTACAAGTCTGCATACAACCATTGTAAGAATTTATAACCTTCCAAACTAGGAGTGTACTCGCAGGTGGAGGTACATGCACATAATATGATGCCATGAGAGGATACATCCCAGCATAGCTCCAGTCCATCTAACCATGAGTATTTCACATTGTATCTCAATACTCATCTTTTGTCATTTACTGCTGAAGGATATGTTTTCTATAATCTGAAAAAAGTAAAAATATTTTACAAATATTGGTAACATGCAGAGAAGGCATTATTTATCATTTCATCAGGTTGGTTTCATAATAAATGTCTGCCCCATCAGTCACAAGTTATTTTTTTAAATATATATATGTGTACAATTACACTAATGCACTATAGATCTTTATTGACACAAGGCTATTCTATATGATAACAACTTCTTTATTGCTGTAGAGCTGACGTTTCGTTGGAGATACTTCCAACTTTTTCAAAGCTAATGAAAAAAAAAAGATCTTTATTGAGAGAAATATGTGAGACTATAAATTGTATGGCACTTCGCCATGGAACTGAACATCAAAGAGTTAGTGGAATTATTCCAACAGCCTATTTTACATTTAAATAGCCCCGTTTCAGTGCCTAAGGCTCTAGTTTTATATTAAATATCTTATATTTTTATAAATCTTTATGTACGAAAAACTATATTATTTTCATTAATTTATCACGTGGAAAACTTATAATTATAATTATCATTATCTGAATAAATATTATATTATTAATGACCAAGGATGTCCAAGGTGATTCATTTCTATGCTCCCTAGTACAGACAATTGCCACATAGATTTTACGAGGCTGCAGTATTTATTGTAAAGTGCGGTTGCCATACCGCCGTTACTTGAATTACCACGTGATTTCGTGCTAAGCCAGTTAGATTTCCAGGTAATGTATGCTTTTCTCGGAAAAGCCGTAGAGTGGCATAGAAATTATTCATGGAAAATATATAGGGCACAGATAAAGCTTCCCAAAGTGGCAGCTGTGATCACTTATACCAATAAATGTCGATAGTTGAAAAGGGTCATGGATACACACACACGCGGTGTCAGTACGGGAACTTTAATATATACATATATGAGAGAGAGAGAGAATTGAGGTTTAACGTCGCATTCAGCAGTATTTCAGTTATGTAGCGATAAATACATGAGAATAGGCACGACCTGCATATGGTGGCCCAAACCGACTCTTTCTATTTGTTCAACATCGAGTAAATAAAGTAAATTTCAACTATAAACACAGATAGCTACGTTGGTCAGTATGGGACAATGGCGATTTTTTTTATAGTTTTCTGAATTTTCGTTTCACGAAATCAACTGAAATTTCTGTGAATTTTCTCCTTTAGTTGCGCTTCTCTTTACATTTTATTTTGATTTTATTTTAAAAGATTTCTTTCTTCAATTTCCTCGAATTACCGTATGCTTTTAAACATTTCCTGATTTTACCCCAGTTAAAATTTATTGGTACACAAATACACATTGTTCAGACACCTGCTTGGGCGATCGCGGAAAGGTGTTAATCCCCTGTCTGACTGAATACTACCTGCAGATTTCATAACTGGCAACTTTAAACACTCATTTTCGAAATAATTTCTCCATGTTCGCGTTTTCTCTCAATCATAAAGTGAAATCTATAGTAGAATAATCATTAAACAAACGAAAAATCACTATTATAAAGCTGGATAGGTCTCCCGGACCCTTTTAAGGAAGGTGAGAAGTACTAGTTAACTCAGTTGACGAGAGCTAAGATGTGAAGTCGTAAGCCTCCTGTGATTACGGATTAGTTTCAGCCAGGACAGCCTACAATACAATATTCCCCTCACAAAGAAACGAAATATCACACAAGAAGACACAATCAGTATATGTAACTCAACTGATCTATGAAAATGAATAGAAGTAAATTAAAATATTTAAGAAATGCTTGTAATGATGATGATTATATATGTTTTGAACGAATATTTAAATGAATAGATAAATGCATGAAATGACATTCAGAATGATGCGACATCAAGTTTGCACACGATTTTAAGTAGAAAAGGGATTTTTTTTTTATTTTCTCAACTTGTCAAACTTAAGGTACCGGGTACGAGCCTCAAAGATGACCATATACTTCTAAATCTTGTAATTGTGACATTTCCTGCAAACAGCTGAATTTATATTTGTTTAGCTATTTATAAATTGGAATGAACTGGCTTTCCTGACTGGGGTGATTATGTCATGTCAAAATAAAACTTTTATTGTGTAATGTAATATTTTATCTTAGTTTTAACATTTTCTGTATGTATTCTTGTATAGAAAATAAAGAAGGATTGAGCTGGTAAGTGGTCAACTATTTTTCCATTCAATATTTCCATTTATGTAAATATGAGTCAGGCCGTTTTAGAGCCTATCACATGTATGGAGACTCAACCAATCCGCAGCACATTTAGCTTCATTCCATGAAAACAGTCAAGTCGGAATTTTGTACGGTACCATATATGGGTCCCAAATAGAGAAATATGTGTAAATTTCAGCAAGAAGACAGACGTTAAACACGTGTATTCAATTTATACCCAGACTGGGGGATACACGGATATGGATAGTGAATTAAGGCCGCATTTCTGACTAATTTGAGACAGAGCATTTGATAAAGTATGAATTATGTCTCCCCCAACATAGTTGGGGGGAGACATCTAGTGTTTGTGCTGTCTGTCTGTCTGTCTGTCTGGATGGATGTCTGTCTGGATGGATGGATGTCTGTCCGTCCCCTTGCCTTGTCTGCAAGATATCTTGAGAACTACTGGATGGAATTTCACCAAACTTGAATGGAAGCTTCATTGGGATAGCCCCCTCATTTGATTAGGTTTTGGTGTGTGTGCGTGCATTCATCCATGTCCGGTGTCCGTCCGTCCGTCCACCCACTTGTACATGTATATACAGGCCTTGTCTGCAAGATATCTTAAGAACTACTGGATGGAATTTCACCAAACTTGGATGGAAGCTCCAGTGGGATAGCCCCCTCATTTGATTAGGTTTTGGTGTGTGTGCGTGCATTCATCCGTGTCCAGTGTCCGTCCGTCCGTCCATCTACTTGTACATGTATATACAGGCCTTGTCTGCAAGATATCTTGAGAACTACTGGACGGAATTTCACCACACTTGGATGGAAGCTTCATTGGGATAGCCCCCTTATTTGATTAGGTTTTGGTGTGTGTGCATGCGTTCATCCATGTCCGGTGTCCGTCCGTCCGTCCATCTACTTGTACATGTATATACAGGCCTTGTCTGCAAGATATCTTAAGAACTACTGGATGGAATTTCACCAAACTTGGATGAAAGCTTCAGTGGGATAGCCCCCTCATATGATTAGGTTTTGGTGTGTTTGCGTGCATTCATCCGTGTCCAGTGTCCGTCCGTCCGTCCATCTACTTGTACATGTATATACAGGCCTTATCTGCAAGATATCTTGAGAACTACTGGACGGAATTTCACCAAACTTGGATGGAAGCTTCATTGGGATAGCACCCTTATTTGATTAGGCTTTGGTGTGTGTGCATGCGTTCATCCGTGTCCGGTGTCCGTCCGTCCGTCCATCTACTTGTACATGTATATACAGGCCTTGTCTGCATGATATCTTGAGAACTACTGGATGGAATTTCACCAAACTTGGATGGAAGCTTCATTGGGATAGCCCCCTCAGTTGATCAGGTTTTGGTGTATGTGTGCATGCATTCATCCGTGTCGGGTGTCCGTCCGTCCGTTCATCTACTTGTAGATGTATATATAGGCCTTGTCTGCAAGACATCTGGAGAACTACGTGACGGAAGTTCACCAAACTTTGATGGAAGCTTTATTGGGATAGTCCTCTCATCTGATTAGGTTTTGGTTTGTGTGTGCGTTCGTCCATGTTCGGTGTCCGTCCGTCTGGCCATGTACTTGTACATGTATATGTATATACAGGCCCTTTCTGCAAGATATCTGAAGAACTACTGGACAGAATTTCACCAAACTTGGATGGAAGGTTCATTGGGATAGCCCCCTCATTTGATTAGGTTTGGGTGTGTGTGTGCATTTATCCATGTCCATCGTCCGTGCGTCCATCTAATTGTTCATGTCTATACATACCTTGTCTGCAAGATATCTGGAGAACTACTCGACGGAATTTCACCAAACTTCATTGAAATGGCCTTATGATCTAATTAGGTTTGGGTGTGAGCTAGTGCTTGCGTGGGTCCATGCAAAATGTGCTTATCTGTCTGTCCAATTTTTGTTGACTCCATATCTTGGAAACTACTGAAGGCAGATGCATGAAACTTCTATACGGTACAGCATGTAAACTATAGGTGTGGCTCTTGTATGTTTTGCATCTTTCCTATAATGTGATCAGTTTCGAAATAGTTGATGCTTCACAATTACATGTATTTCACATTGGTTGGACGCTGTAGATGTCGACAATCCACTCATTGCTATATAAATCCCGACTCCTCTCTGAGTTACTGCAACAATAAAAATCGCCTCTTTGTAATTAATATTTTTAGATGCGCAGCTTTGTTTAGGATACTTATTGCTACATTCATTTTATAGCACTTTCCCTTAAATTATGTGCCCACTCAAGGCAATGTGGGAGGTTGGGGGGAAACGTATGTTTTTGCTTAAAAAAACAACCAGCATAGGCTTCATGCCGGAGCGGCAACTCAAGGGGCAAAGCGGAACCTCTAGTTCTACTTCTTTTTTAATTTTCTGTAAATTATATAACGTTGCATTGTGTAATAATGCTATATGTATATTTGCACGTTGTATAGGGAATAATTACGACCAGTGTATCTATATATCTCATGGATTCCTCGTTTCCCTCGTATACTGCAGGGTGACTTCTAACTCCGGAAATCGTCAAGAAGTGGATCTATCTAACGAATTCATTGTAGTTGATGCTGTATGAAATAAGCAAAGAAACCTCACACAGTTTCTCTCGCACTGATCGTGCTATGCCACGTATTATACACACTCACACTATCCAGGAGAGTATGTTGTTTGATCAAAAATAAAATGATGTACCCTACACCCAGAGCACAACAAAGCCATAGCACAGTTTACAGATTTGCATTATTTTGCAAAATGAAATATTACTATTGACAACATTTAAAGGAGTTTAAAATGTTGCAACATGAAAATATTTCCAATGTATTTACAGCACAGTCCCTCCTTAACATTTGCATATATTTGCAATATATACCAAACTGGATGCAAATATACAGATCTGCCATATATTTGCTTAACATATAACACGGAATAGCATACCGGTAAAACCATCAGTGAAAGGGTCAGGCTGACTATTTGCTGTCGGCGAAATATACATATATTTACCAGACGACGAAATAAATTTCTTTACATTCTGGATAAAATCAGATGAAATATTAATATTTGCCATGTATCAGAATTACCTTTTATGATGTCAAATATTAATATTTATCATATATAGAATTACTTTCTTATGACGTTTAAAATCATAATGAGACGTACCTCTTGGAGGAAGTCGGTTGATAGAACTTCGACATTGCATTTAAGTGATAGGTTAAATTTAAATGAATATTCATGTATACAAGTGATTTGTCATACATCTTTAATGTGGTCAAACAATATCATTTGATTAAGATTTAATGCAGTCTCCCCATAAATGTTTTTTTTTTACATTTCATGCTGAGTGGAATGTAAGTCGATATTAAAATACTCTGCTCTGCTATTTTGCGTATATGAAATATAGGATGGCATATTTATAACAGATATCCCGTAAATATATTTGTCATCTTGGCCTCCCCAATCTACACTGTACGAGCCATACGCTATGAAATACTAACATCCACACAAGAGGGCATCTATGTGAAGAAATGCAAATAATAGTCTTTCCCATTGATAAGCAATACATTCCCCCAGTACGTGAAATTCGTCTTTTTGTGCAGTGGCTTGAGATACTGATAGACTCAAACCAGTTGCCAGCAATCAAATGTACTCTTGCAGTTGACAGTTTAACCCTTTCTTTATCAACCAGGACATTTAGCAACGATGGGTGCAAACGTAGCCGTAAGTCAACGGCGGGCTGATATATTTACGAGGAAGCAAATCAAATAGATTGTTGTCTAAATTTTGAGTCACGTGACCAATGTACTTATTTCGATGTTTCTTTATGGAGGCATTATTATTGACACGAATATGACTGTAGTTTGCTTTATCTTGACAATCCCCATTAGAATGATTTATTTTCATTTGTGATACCGATTAATAAATAACTATTAAGAACTGTTTTCTGAAAACTCAGTTTATTTTCAAGACATCAGCGTCAGATCGGACAGTCAGTAGTCAGCCGTCGTCCATATAGCATCCATACATAATATAGC
>JAVTVY010003542.1:0-35792 GCA_036873755.1 Hanleya hanleyi
TTAACTCACAACAGAAAACGTATCTAACGATATAAAGCGTCAGTATAAACGCTTATGTCATCTTTTGTAAACAAGGATCCAAACTTTAAACGCATATTTCATCTCTCTCCAAACGATAATACAAGCGAACTCAGAACAAACAGTATATTTCAGCACGTACAACGTATCAGAGAACGAATGACCTCTTTCAGAACGTACTTTATAATCGAGGAGGCGCTCGGCAGACGGGAGACCACTCGAGCGCCTCTATCTGCTTCTCCCCCACGTTTTGAGGGGGTGGCTGTCGTTTGCATGAGCGACTCATAGTAAGGAGTCTCACAAGATGAGAATGGCAAGTCCATGTAAACATTTTTGTCTGATATCTGAAGTTCAAAACTTTTGGTAACCTTTAACCTAGGGGCAAAAAATAACCACATTCATTTTGAGGTCACGACCTGAAATAGCGGAAGTCGAAATAGCGGCCCAGTTTCACGTCATATATCTTTCTACCATTCGGAATGACCCGATTATTTCCGGAAATAATTTCCGAAGGAACGTTGTTCGTTGTGAAACAGCTCGTTCGTTCTGAGTTATACTCTTCCTTTTCAAATAGGTCACACTCTGTGTCGGACTGGCTATTCGTCCAGAACTAGGCTTTTCATTCTGAGTTTGTATTCGAACATCGTACCGTTTGTTTTCGGTTTGAGTATATGTTCAAAGTTAATGTTTTTTTATTTGCAGGAATATAAAATGCGTTTAAGATTACAGTGGACATTGTAAGATATGCTGTCTTTTCTGAGTTTGGTTTTAGGTTTTGTAATTGCTAATTTTGACATAAATGGCTGCCCATATCAAACAATCAGCGCTGTTTCCATAACGAAGCTGAGGTGGTTTAACGTTTATCAATGAAGAAAATCACCGATCTACCGCCATAGAATATAATGTGAAACAAGAAGACCGGAATAGTACATTCATCAGATTGCCGATGCCCAAAATGTGTTGTCTCATATATCTAGATGACAACGTGATGTAGAGACGCTATTTATTCCTCTTTGTACCGGTTATGCTCAGAAGAATGACATAGAATCTTGTGCATAGAAGGTGTTGGTCTGGAGTTGAATTACCGTAAACTACATAAATGCTACCTTTCTACTATAGTACTATAAATAAAAATCTGTTGTATTGTTGGGAAAATAATGTGATTCAAAAAGTTGTTTTGATCCTGTACAAGGGCACTGAAAACCATTAAACAGATGTAAATGTATTTTCACACGTGAAGCTTGAAATCTACTGAACCTATATTATTCAATCTGTTTCCTTTAATTAACAAATTGTAAAATTAAATCGGCGATCGTTATTTATTTGTACCAGGGCCGAATCACTAAATGACCAGAACATTCACCAATATACTTTCATTTTTTGTGGCACGAACACATCGATGTAAATATATAAATACCCAGAATATAATCTTGCTCAATCTCACAAAAGGCATGTTATGAAGAGAACCTGTGGCTGTTATGGAAGGTTGTACATGTACCATATTATGATGAAACGTACCGTAGGGGAGGGTCACATCATATCTCAATGAAAATACGATCGAGTCCTAATGCCTACTGTACTTCGTAGGTCCTGTGACGTTAGTCACACTGCTCATGTTTCATTGGTTTATTCTCAAAAATTTGTTTAGCAATTTTATGGCTCCATGGTATAGACACGTTATGGCCAGTATTCATTTCGCTGCTGATACAGACTGAATCCTATTTGAAATTCTTTCGGCTGATAATTTCAGTAACCTGATTGGTTATCACAGTTCACGTCACCTTTCATTGCGCCATTATCGTTCATTCACCGGGTCTGTGTGTGTTTAGTCGGACCCGATACATTTCGCACTGCAGAGAATGAGTCTAGATCGAGACATAATTTTAACGATGATGCCGGGCGTAACATGTATATACATGGGAGAGAACCAGTCTATTCCTACGAAGTAGGCTACAGATCGCAAATTGTCCGGTAATGAGTGAGTGAGTCAGTCCATCCGAATCCTTTCGTCGGCAAAATAAGGAGAACCGTTGATATTAGAACCTTGATTTTTGGCATGAACGTGCATTAGGGCATTGTTACCAGCAAGTTCTGAGTTGACCGAATTCTGATTAAAATTTGATTTATAATTATTTTTTTTATTATTTATTGATGGCTCAACGAGTACACTGTCATGCCCATCGGGAAGCCTTGGCTGTATGTTTCACTGTATATATAACACAGTGGTGGGATACGCCATCCGTAATTTTTTTTATGAAATAGGAAATGCTGATTTTCCATAATTTGTTAGTGCATTTATCTACACCGCTATGCCAGCCTCAATACACACAATTCAGTATATTGTTATAGATATATGTAAACTGTGGCCTTTAACGTGTATCCTATTTCACATCCAAACATTTCATCACTGACCACACCAGGCTTCAAATTCAGGTCAAATTACCCACTGATGGTGAAATATCCTACATCAACCAATTAAGTCAGTCTGGTGCAATAACCCAGCAGAAGAAAGAAAGATGTGGTATCATCCTTCAGATTAGTCTGTGTGAGCGACAATGATAAAAGTTTACTGAGGGTGAAACAAAGCCATGACGGCATGTTTAAAGGGTCTTCTTTTGGTAGAATTTAACTAGATAAAGTAACTTTGATCATGATGTGAAAATATGATAACTTGAGGTTTTTTTGTACCTCTTGAATATGGACTATATATCACACTTGGATATAATTTAAACAAAAAATTACATGTGTAAACAAAATATGTCTAAATTTTTCTTGTCATTTCAAATCTTGATCCATTTTGATTCCTTGATTAGGGGATACAGAATCACTGCCACGGAGTGTGTTGGTGTGTCACAGCAATGCAATCCCGATTCACACAACGAAGCTGAGGTGGTTTAACGTTTATCAATGAAGAAAATCACCGATCAACCGCCATAGAATATAATGTGAAACAAGAAAACCGGAATAGTATTTATCCGTCTTTGTACCGGTTATGCTCAGGAGAATGACATAGAATCATTATTATCTTGTGCTGAGAAGGTGTTGGTCTTGAGTTGAATTACCGTAAACTACATAAATGCTACCTTTCTATTTGTTGTATTGTTGGGAAAATAATGTGATTCAAAAAGTTGTTTTGATCCTGGACAAGGGCACTGAAAACCATTAAAGAGATGTAAATGTATTTTCACACGTAAAGCTTGAAATCTACTGAACTGTTATTATTCAATCTGTTTCCTTTAGTTAAACAATCGTAAAATTAAATCGGCGATCGTTATTTAATTTTGGAAGGCGCATTAGAAGACTGTTACCAACAAGTTCTGAGCTGACCTACTTTTGATGAAAATTCCTGGTGATTTTTGATGAAAATCACTGGCGATTCTGACTTGGGCGGTGCCCATCTTAATATAGGCCGGATTTCAACTGGGGGTGGGGATTTCCAAGAGTTCAGTTCGCGTTGGAGTCCTAATGCCTACTCTACTTCGTAGGTCCTGTGACGTTAGTCACACTGCTCATGTGCAACAACAGCATTTCAAATACGGAGAGCGAAAACGCAGTCGTGCAGTTGCAGACCGTCTGGAAATTTTAGGCAATCTGTAGATGGCCTGAGCCTCATTTTGAAAAAAATACTAATAAATGCCTAAAATTTTACAAGGAGAAATTCATCGGTTATTTCAAAATATGGCGTATGGGTGGGTGGAATATTAATTTTGATGTTCCTGGTTCACTAAAAGCCTGCAAAACTTGTATAATACTGCCGAAATGTAGTAGTTCAACAAACGGGGTGTTTCAACGTGGTTTTCGTCTGGAGTTAAGTTTATCCATTCCCAAACCCTTAATGCTATAATTCTTCAATTCGATGTTAACATTTTCTTTAGCGGATACAAGTACACATAAGAACAGATGTCTTGCCACCGCTTTCTTGCATTGTACAAATATAACTGTCATTATATAATAAAGTGAGGAGTAATCGAGAGGCTCCGAACAAAGTAGGGAAGAGGTCTTGGTCTTTGTAAATTCAAGATAGTGCATTTATCTATACTAGGGTTTTCTTAGCTCATCACCGACCGTAGTGATTATTTGTCGTGGTTTTCAATAAGGGGAAGGATGGCATAGGCCCACGCATTTTATGAAGGCCCACGCATTTTATGAAAGCTGGAATCTCTTACATTGGTGTGGAGTAAACGACGAGTATACGGAGTTTAGTGGTCGTTTACCCTTGATTTGAGGTAAGTGAAAAGGGCCGCTGGAAATCCATGGATAATAGATTATTATCGCAGTATCTTTTGACACATATGTTCCACATTTTCAATGCCCGACCCTAAGTTGATATGAGCCGTGTGTTTGGGAATAAATTTGAAATCCACAGATTGTCCGATTCCCAGACCGTCTGCAACAGTACAACTTCACGGGTGAACTGAGACGGGTGAATTCCGTCATCGTATACGGCAACCTGTAACCATTTCGGTCATCTATACGCGGTAAGACTCACCCTGGGATCGTGTGTATCCATTCTCAGCCTACTTTCGGGAACTGCAAGAGGGAACTTCCAGAAATCAAAAACACGTGACTTCGTCAGCCAATCAGCAAAAGTCTACCGACGTAACCCCAACGTAACCCGCCATCTTCGAGTCATGTGATGTCCTACTTGTTGAAAATTATAGATCTACCACACCTCTTGGATGATAGGAAAGTTATCCATACCTATATATTTTGTAAGCTCAGGCAATATCTGTTTTCGAAGTGGTATGACAAGCCTGTAATTTATCAGATTTCTCGAGGCCGAACAGAATCCGGTAAAGTACCGGATATCGCTCCGCGATAATGGAGACACACGATTCGCAAGCCATCTTATGGATGGTGAAGTGTACGCAAATGCGTATACGGAAGCGAATTTGTTCGTCTATTTTCAAGTGGAACTTTGAAATGTGAACGTACAATGTAGCAGTTGGCTTGTGTAAGGAGATGAGATGGGGATATCTCCCATAAACAGTGAAGCAATGAGGAAGCTCGTCTTCACTCAAAATATCACGGGTCGAAAGATCAATCGCTGGATGTCTGAAACAGCTCACTGTCTGTCAACATCTGAAATTTACATGCAGGCAGTACAGTCTAAGAAGAAAGATGAACTAAATCCATCAAAAGTCAATTATGATAAACTTACCGCCACATTTCTGGTTAGATTTCCTGGCGATTGTTGAGTATTATCCCCCACAAAAACAAAACCGAGAGAGCAAAAGTACAACTTCACGCCCAGCTCGGATTTCGTACCTGTGGGGGCCCCTGGGGCATCAATCTCCACCACATAGCACACCGGGGTGTGTTTGCGTGGTCGCTTGGAGATCTCAGACCCCTGGGACCGGAAAAAAAGAAAAAAAGATCAGTCTAAGTTGCTAAAAAGCATCTCAAGAACGAAGTAAGCGTTGTTTTCTCCATATTCGAGTCCTTCGGTCGAAGCAAGCTGTGAGTATCGCCCCCATTGTGTAACGAGGGGACAGTGAAATGTCCTCGTAACACCTGAGTTAATGGTAACACTGACGACAGGTTGTTTGAAGGCCTATATATAGCCAGGGCGGAACTGCATACGTAAGCGGATTTCTGCTGACGGTCTATGGTTCAAGTATGTACACGTGCTAAAAATATCCGTGTTGTGAAATCGCACGTTGGCCGTGTCTAACAACAGAAAAATGCTGACTACAACAAAGAGGGTCTGAACGGTTTATATTGATCCGTCTTGAGTTTCACGATATGCTGGGTATGCTGATATATTTTACTGTTAGTAATTTCTCTCTCATTCGGTGTTTGTACTTACGCCCCCTCGTGAGCCATTTCTTCCAGACTGGTATACCAGTATTCGATACATCGTCTCGTGTCATCATGTAACGTATAACTGTGACATATCTATTATTTAGGCCTATGGTTAATTTGACCTAATATGCATTTTATAACACATATTTTCTGATCAAAATCTCATATATTTTTAATAAATTTTGATAACACTTTTTATGTGTCTATGTTTGAACCTAGGGGTCAAATATTTGACCAGAAGGGTCAACCAGATACATATAGGAATGCTGAAGAAATTGACTGACTCAGCGTCTTGCTAACACAGTACAAGATAGAGTTCTTACGTCACAAGAAAGAGTTGTGAAATTTTTTGCTTTATAGTGTCCATGCTTCTGTGCTTTCAATGTTCGTGCATACAGTGTCAGGTCTGATATTCCTACGAAGTAGGCTACAGATCGCAAATTGTCCGGTAATGAGTCAGTGAGTCCATACGAATCCTTTCGTCGGCAAAATAAGGAGAACCATTGACATTAGAACCTTTATTTTTGGCACGAGCGTGCATTATGGCATTGTTACCAGCAAGTTCTGATCTGAAATAATTCTGATTAAAATTAGATTTATAATTAACACTTCAGTATATTGTTATAGATATATGTAAACTGTAGCCTTTAACGTGTATCCTATTTCATATCCAAACATTTCATCATTGACCACATCAGGCTTCAAATTCAGGTCAAATTACCCACTGATGGTGAAGTATCCTACATCAACCAATTAAGTCAGTCTGGTGCAATAACCCAGCAGAAGAAAGAAAGATGTGGTATCATCCTTCAGATTAGTCTGTGTGAGCAACAATGATAAAAGTTTATTAAAAATTTATTTTCTTTGGGTAGAATTTAACTAGATAAAGTAACTTTGATCATCATGCCAAGAAAACTGTGGTCCGTTTTGCTCCAGCGTTTTATCGCGTTTAATGAGTATCAGTTTCCACCACCGAGTCCTGTAGGGCTAAAAATACCCTGTCATTGATCCACACTCCACTGTATGCCACATGGCCCTATTACTGAGGTTAATCTTAACGTGCATCTGGGAGATTTCCACAATTGCCCGACAGCATAGGCCTACTGCATATACCCTCAAACAATCACTGCATATACCCTCAAACAATCAGGGATGTTTGCATAACTTAAATTGTTAAACCATATCATTGAAATAATATAGCAGAAAACATTGATGTGAGTTATGATATGTACACTATGACCAAAGACATGTTCATAATGTGCTAATCGGATAGTTAGGACAATCATTACTTTGCATCAGAGAGTGTGTGACTTGGATTCAAGGGTTAAGACTTTGGAGGGAAATACAATTTTGACAGCAGAAATATGACCCCGCCATTTGCTGATTAGAGCGATAAAACAGGTTAGGCTAAATGGACCCTTTTCAATGCAGTATTTCTTGGCATGGATGTGAAAATATGAGGACATACTTTGGGGTTTTTTTTGTACCTCTTGAATATTGACTATATATCACACTTTGATATAATTTGAACAAAAAATTACATGTGTAAACAAAATATGTCTAAATTTCTCTTGTCATTTCAAATCTTGATCCATTTTGATTCCTTGATTAGGGGATACAGAATCACTGCCACAGAGTGTGCTGGTGTGTCACAGCAATGCAATTCCGATTCACACAACGAAGCTGAGGTGGTTTAGCGTTTATCAATGAAGAAAATCACCGATCAACCGCCATAGAATATAATGTGAAACAAGAAAACCGGAATAGTACATTCATCAGATTGTCGATACCCAAAATGTGTTGTCTCATATATCTAGATAACAACGTGATGTAGAGACGCTATTTATTCGTCTTTGTACCGGTTATGCTCAGGAGAATGACATAGAATCATTATTATCTTGTGCATAGAAGGTGTTGGTCTGGAGTTGAATTACCGTAAACTACATAAATGCTACCTTTCTACCATAGTACTATATATAAAAATTTGTTGTATTGTTGGGAAAATAATGTGATTCAAAAAGTTGTTTTGATCCTGGACAAGGGCACTGAAAACCATTAAAGAGATGTAAATGTATTTTCACACGTAAAGCTTGAAATCTACTGAACCTATATTATTCAATCTGTTTCCTTTAATTAAAAAATTGTAAAATTAAATCGGCGATCGTTATTTATTTTGGAATGAAGGCGCATTAGGAGACTGTTACCAACAAGTTCTGAGCTGACCTACTTTTGATGAAAATTTCTGGTGATTTTTGATGAAAATCACTGGCGATTCTGACTTGGGCGGTGCCCATCTTAATATAGGCAGGATTTCAACTGGGGGTGGGGATTTCCAAGAGTTCAGTTCGCGTTCGAGTCCTAATGCCTACTGTACTTCGTAGGTCCTGTGACGTTAGTCACACTGCCATGTGTTCAAGTTACATTTTGTGAAATACCGACTTTTTAGGCACCATACTTCTACGAAATGATCAACTTTTCAGTCACCAGACTTATGCCAATTTTATATTGTAGTAATTTGTGCATGCAGGCTAGAAGTCGTATTTTAAATTCCTACGAAGTAGGCTACATATCGCAAATTGTCCGGTAATGAGTCAGTGAGTCCATACGAATCCTTCCGTCGGCAAAATAAGGAGAACCATTGACATTAGAACCTTTATTTTTGGCATGAACGTGCATTAGGGCATTGTTACCAGCAAGTTCTGAGCTGACCGAATTCTGATGAAAATTTGATTTATAATTATTTTTTTAATTATTTATTGATAGCTCAGCGAGTGCACTGTCATGCCCATTGGGAACCCTTGGCTGTATGTTTCACTGTATATATAACACAGTACAAAACGTGATGGGATAATGAAATAGGAAATGCTAATTTTCCATCATTTGTTAGTGCATTTATCTACACTGCTATTACCAGGCAACTTGCCATTCTTAATACACATAATTCAGTATATTGTTATAGATATATGTAAACTGTGGCCTTTAACGTGTATCCTATTTCACATCCAAACATTTCATCACAGACCAAATCATGCAGGCTTCAAATTTAGGTCAAATTGCCACTGATGATGAAATATCCTACATCAACCAATTAAGTCAGCCTGAAGCAATAACCCAGCAGAACATAGAAAGATCTGGTATCATCCTTCAGATTAGCCTGTGAGCAACAATGATAAAATTTACTGAGGGTGAAACAAAGCTGTCCTGCAAGCCACCCAAGGAATTTATCAGTTTGTGTTGGGACATTTTGTTGGTATCATGTAAGTTGTTTAGTAGTTTACTCATTCAAATCTCCATACCATATTTTCTGTTATTCAACAGACAAATTTCTTTACTGGTTTTAATTGTTTAAGTTTTACTTGGTTTCAACTGCTACAGATAGTAACATAGTACTGATACTGTAGAAATGGGTAATGTGAATTTAATTATTCCATGTTTAGTATAATTTGTTCACATGAATGGTGGAATGTCTGGACTCTCAAATGAAAGTGTGTTATACATGTATAGCTCAAGCATGTTAGGTTTGAGGAACAAACATAGTTGCAATTAAGATATAACCAAAGAAATTTCATGACAATTATTGAATCTAAGTAGGCCCCTACCTAACAAAATTAGCTTAATAAAAAAGGCCTTCCTGACGTAAATTGTTTTCTTTTGAGAGAGAATGGTATTTTCTGGGTTAAGAATTTCCTGTATAAAGATAGGTTGTTCAAGGAGGCTTTGTTTTGCCGCTGTTGTGTGCATTAAGGGTATGGAAACATGATATATGCACCCAGAGCCCTGATCTACAGCTGTATAAAACTCAACATCTGGCATTGACGGCATGTTTAAAGGGTCTTAATTTATTTTCTTTGGGTAGAATTTAACTAGATAAAGTAACTTTGATTGTACTTCTTGAATATTGACTATATATCACACTGGAATATAATTTAAACAAAAAACATTACATGTGTAATTATGTCTAAATTTTTCTTGTCATTTCAAATTTTGATTCCTTGATTAACGGATACAGAATCACTGCCTCGGAGTGTGTCGGTGTGTCACAGAATCACTGCCACAGAGTGTGTTGGTGTGTCACAGATTCACATCAGCACAGTAACTGGTAAACTATTCATTCAATCCCATCACTTTTAATCTTCAACAAAATATTCAATACTGTTTTAATCGAAAATTTCTGGTGATTTTTGATAAAAATCTCTGGTGATTCTGACTTGGGCTGCATGTGCCCATCTTAATATAGGCAGGATTTCAACTTGGGGCTGGGGGGGAAGGGGGGGGGGGTGGGATTGCCAAGAGCTCAGTGCCTGTCCTAATGCCTACCTTACTTCGTAGGTCCTGTGACGCATAGTCACACTGCCATGTATCACAGCACATATATATATTATATTATGTTCTAATTTCCAGTGCTGTTTGTTTTGACAAAGCTAAACCAGGTGTGTAAAACATCTATGTACACAGTTATTTGTGAGGAACAGTTATATAGATTCAGACTATACGCCCCTTTAAGTTGCATGATTGTGTAATTGCACTGGATTTGTACTTTGTGAATTCCGAGTCCGATGTGCATGTTTTAATTTTGAGACAGATAGCGGTTCGAGTTGTCACAACTGTACTGAGAATTTCATAGGTCACTACAGGGCCGTAGCCAGGATTTACTGAGGGGTGGTTCGCCTTCACTCCAAAAGGGCACATCAGAGGGTTCGCTATACATCAGAGGGTTCGCTGTGCCCCTAGGGGCTTCAGTTTGAAAAGGGCATTCATATGAGAAAAATATATTCCTACGAAGTAGGCTACAGATCGCAAATTGTCCGGTAATGAGTCAGTGAGTCCATACGAATCCTTTCGTCGTCAAAATAAGGAGAACCATTGACATTAGAACCTTTATTTTTGGCATGAACGTGCATTAGGGCATTGTTACCAGCAAGTTCTGAGCTGACCGAATTCTGATGAAAATTTGATTTATAATTATTTTTTTTATTATTTATTGATAGCTCAGCGAGTGCACTGTCATGCCCATTGTGAACCCTTGGCTGTATGTTTCACTGTATATATAACACAGTACAAAACGAGATGGGATAATGAAACAGGAAATGCTAATTTTCCATCATTTGTTAGTGCATTTATCTACACTGCTATTACCAGGCAACTTGCCATTCTTAATACACACAATTCAGTATATTGTTATAGATATTTGTAAACTGTGGCCTTTAACGTGTATCCTATTTCACATCCAAATATTTCATCACAGACCAAATCATGCAGGCTTCAAATTTAGGTCAAATTGCCACTGATGATGAAATATCCTACATCAACCAATTAAGTCAGCCTGAAGCAATAACCCAGCAGAACATAGAAAGATCTGGTATCATCCTTCAGATTAGCCTGTGAGCAACAATGATAAAATTTACTGAGGGTGAAACAAAGCTGTCCTGCAAGCCACCCAAGGAATTTATCAGCTTGTGTTGGGACATTTTGTTGGTATCATGTAAGTTGTTTAGTAGTTTACTCATTCAAATCTCCATACCATATTTTCTGTTATTCAACAGACAAATTTCTTTACTGGTTTTAATTGTTTAAGTTTTACTGGGTTTCAACTGCTACAGATAGTAACATAGTACTGATACTGTAGAAATGGGTAGTGTGAATTTAATTATTCCATGTTTAGTACAATTTGTTCACATGAATGGTGGAATGTCTGGACTCTCAAATGAAAGTGTGTTATACATGTATAGCTCAAGCATGTTAGGTTTGAGGAACAAACATAGTTGCAATTAAGATATAACCAAAGAAATTTCATGACAATTATTGAATCTAAGTAGGCCCCTACCTAACAAAATTAGCTTAATAAAAAAGGCCTTCCTGACGTAAATTGTTTTCTTTTGAGAGAGAATGGTGTTTTCTGGGTTAAGAATTTCCTGTATAAAGATAGGTTGTTCAAGGAGGCTTTGTTTTGCCGCTGTTGTGTGCATTAAGGGTATGAAAACATGATATATGCACCCAGAGCCCTGATCTACAGCTGTATAAAACTCAACATCTGGCATTGACGGCATGTTTAAAGGGTCTTAATTTATTTTCTTTGGCTAGAATTTAACTAGATAAAGTAACTTTGATTGTACTTCTTGAATATTGACTATATATCACACTGGGATATAATTTAAACAAAAACATTACATGTGTAATTATGTCCAAATTTTTCTTGTCATTTCAAATTTTGATTCCTTGATTAAGGGATACAGAATCACTGCCACGGAGTGTGTTGGTGTGTCACAGAATCACTGCCACAGAGTGTGTTGGTGTGTCACAGATTCACATCAGCACAGTAACTGGTAAACTATTCATTCAATCCCATCACTTTTAATCTTCAACAAAATATTCAATACTGTTTTAATCGAAAATTTCTGGTGATTTTTGATGAAAATCTCTGGTGATTCTGACTTGGGCTGCATGTGCCCATCTTAATATAGGCAGGATTTCAACTTGGGGCTGGGGGGGAGGGGGGGGTGGGATTGCCAAGAGCTCAGTGCCTGTCCTAATGCCTACCTTACTTCGTAGGTCCTGTGACGCATAGTCACACTGCCATGTAATATACTGAGACGCAATGAAAACGCACCACTTTTATAAATACATGCTTGTAAATCTCGTTTGAGAGATACACTTTAATCTTGCAATTCTTCATGTATCAACATCCGGTCACGACGATAACACGCGAGAATGATGTTTTCACGATTACGTAAACGCATCACAGATTAATTTGCTCAAACACAAAGAATTGAAATCGACAGAATGGAAATATTGAAAATCACGATTTATGGTGCAGACATGGGGTATAAAATGTGGCTTTTAAAAAGCTAGGGTCAGTAGTAGTAGGGAAAGGACCGATCCATTATCATTTTGCCGGGGGAGATAACTCTTGGGGAGATGACGGGGAGTTCCGCCAGGGGGCGCCACCAGCTCAAGAGACCAAAGATAGTGCCACGGCACTGTAGCGCTCATCTGGCTATAACTGGAGAAAGTGGCTGCGAGAAATTTTTACTGAAGAACTGCAATAGATGATTTTCTAACTTGCGTTGTCTCCCCTGAACAAAATGGCAACATAGTCGATTTCACAGGAGGTCAAGCTGCAAATTGATGATTGTAATTGGAGGTTATGGAATAAAGGCAATTATACCAAAATATAATGTGTGATTGTCAGTAAACTGTATAAGCAATAACCAGAACCAATTTTATTTAAGTGATTGCAGTCGTTCGTCCGTCTGTCCACTTCGTGTCCGGACAGTACATTGGACAGTTTTTAACCTACGATTCCAATATTTTGTTGGTATATGCACCAGGGGGAGACATGTCGAGTACGAAATATGTGCGACTGGGTTGTTACGATGGAAATGAGATGTAACAGGACATTTTTCCAATGAAAGTAATCTCTGGTGAGGTATGGCCTAACCAACACATACCCCCATCTGTCTGCGAAGATGTAAAAGATAGTGCCACGGCACTGTAGGTCATCTGTCTGTAACTGGAGAAAGTAGCTGTGAGAAATTTTTACTAAAGAACTGCAATAGATGAGTTTGTAACTTGTGTTGTCCCCCTGAACACTATAAAATGATCCATGCAGTTATTTCCTGAGATTTTATGATAAAGTTTCATGGGAAATTCAAGATGCGGCAATATTGGATTTTCGAAATGAACCAAAAAAGGTATCTTGCACAACTGGACCACAAGGGGAACCTGTGTATCAACATCCATGCAGTAATATCCTAAGAATTTACGATAACTTGGAATTTTCAATCAGACCATATATGGTATCCTGCACAGCTAGACCCCAAGGGCAACCTCTGTACCAAATTTGAGAAAGATCCATGCAGTAGTTCCTGAGAAATCACGATAACAATGTTTCATCTGGAAATCCAAGATGGCCGCCTGGTGGCCATATTGGATTTTTCAATCAGACTACAAATTGTATCTTGCGCAACTAGACCCCAAGGGGAACCTCTGTACCAAATTTGAGAACGATCCATGCAGTAGTTCCTGAGAAATCGCGATAATGTTTCATCTGGAAATCCAAGATGGCCGCCTGGTGGTCATATTGGATTTTTCAATCAGACCGCAAATTGTATCTCGCGCAACTAGATCCCAAGGGAAATCTGTATATCAAATTTGAGAAAGATCCATGCGGTTCTTGCTGATAAATCATGATAACGAAGTTTCATAGGGAAATCCAAGATGGCCGGCTGGTGGTCATATTGGATGTTCGAATCAGAGCAGAAAAGGTATCTTGCACAACTAGACCCCCAAGAGGAACCTGTGTACCAAATTTGAGAAAGATCCATGCAGTAGTTAACGAAAAATAATGATGACAAGATTTCACTGGCAAATTCAAGATGGCCGCCTGGTGGCCATATTGGATTTTTCAATCAGACCACAAATTGTATCTTGCACAACTAGACCCCAAGGGGAACCTCTGTACCAAATTTGAGAAAGATCCATGCAGTACTTCCTGAGAAATCGAGATAACAATGTTTCATCTCGAAATCCAAGATGGCCGCCTGGTGGCCATATTGGATTTCTGAATCAGACCACAAAAGCATCTTGCACAACTAGACACTAAGGGGAACCTGTGTATCAAATTTGAGAAAGATCCATGCAGTACTTCCTGATAAATCACGATAACGAAGTTTCATAGGGAAATCCAAGATGGCTGCCTGGTGGCCATATTGGATGTTCGAATCAGAGCAGAAAAGGTATCTTGCACAACTAGACCCCAAGGAGAACCTGTGTGCCAAATTTGAGGAAGATCCACAAAGTAGTTCCTGAGAAATTGCAATAACAATGTTTCATGGGGAAATCCAAGATGGCCGCCTGGTGGCCATATTGGATTTGCGAATCAGACCACAACAGGTATCTTGCACAACTAGACACTAAGGGGAACCTGTGTACCAAATTTGAGAAAGATCCATGCAGTAGTTCCTGAGAAATCGCGATAACAAGGTTTCAATGGCAAATTCAAGATGGCCGCCATGGCGGCCATATTTAAAATCGTATCGGCACCGCATGAACAAATTCTGGTGTACTCATTGGGGGGAACATGCATGCCAAGTTTCAGCTTAATCGGCCAAGCGGTTTCAGAGAAGAAGATGTTTACGCACGACGCACGACGCACAACGCCTTCGGCCCAGATGAGCTAAAAACTACCTCCAGCACAGAAGAGTTCCAATCTAGGGGGGAGGTAACTCTGGGTCACTATAGTTCTGGGCCCCTGGGCATGTAGTCTTCCTCGGTGATGCGGTCTGGCGGTAATGCGGTCGCGGGAAAAAGCTTCCGCGGAGAAAAAGTAGTCCCCAGACTTCAAATACGCTGCATGGTCCGATTGGGTCGAGTGAGGTATCAAAGTGAAGCATTCGTGAAGGGGCATCCAGTCATGGGTTGGTGTATGTAAAATTAGGGTTTTTCCCGAAACTATAAAAAGCGGAACACGGACTTTACCCTTAAAATAGGGGAAACCCCCTATCAACTCTAGGCAAAATGGCTAATATCGGTCCCCGAGCTTATCGGGGCCTGCCTATCAAGTCAATGGGGTGGGTGTATGTAAAATTAGGATTTTTTTCCGAAAATATAAAAAGCGGAATACGGACTTTACCCATAAAATAGGGGAAAACACCTATAACCCCTAGCCAAAAGGGCTAATATCGGTCCCCGGGCTTATTGGGACCTGCCTATCAAGTCAATGGGGTGGGTGCATGTAAAATTAGGATTTTTTCCCCGAAACTATAAAAAGCGGAATATGGACTTTACCCATAAAATAGGGGAAAACACCTATCAACTCTAGCCAAAAGGGCTAATATCGGTTACCCGGGCTTATTGGGGCCTGCCTATCCAGTCAATGGGGTGGGTGCATGTAAAATTAGGATTGTTTCTCGAAACTATAAAAAGCGGAACACGGACTTTACCCCTAAAATAGGGGAAAACCCCTATCAACCCTAGCCAAAAGGGCTAATATCGGTCCCCGGGCTTATCGGGGCCTGCCTTTCAAGTCAATGGGGTGGGTGCATGTAAAATTAGAATTTTTTCCCGAAACTATAAAAAGCGGAACACGGACTTTACCCCTACAATAGGGGTCTGTATTATACAATATAAGGGAAAATGCCTGTATGGGGTATGGGGATGGTCATTTTTTTTCGTGGGCTTTACCTTGGCTTGTGGGGTCTCGTTTTTCTCGTTTCGCCAAGAAAATGACAATGGGAAGGGTCCCGGAGCGAATCGGTGAAATTTTTGGGAAAAGTCACCGAGGTCTCTATATAGGCTCATACTGGCTATATGGGGGGGAAGGATGGTCAATTTTTTTGTGGGTGTTACTATGGCTTGTGGGGTCTCGCTTTTCTCGTCTCACCAAGAAAAACACGATGGAAGGGGTCCCGGAGCGAATCGGTGAAATTTTTGGAGAAAGTCACCGAAGTCTGCATATAGTCCATACTGGCTATATGGGGGTATAGGTTCAACCTGGGAAATTCACACACGTTCATTGTGAAATGGGTTGTTTGGATTTGTTTTTCACGTCTCGTCATTTAGAACACGATGGGAAGGGTCTCGGAGCGCAACGGTGAAATTTTTGGAAAAGCACCATATAGCCCATATAGTCCCATACTGGCTATATGGGGGTATAGGTTCAACCTTGGAAATTCACATACGTTCATTGTGATATGGGCTGTTTGGATTTGTTTTTCACGTCTCGTCATTTAGAACACGATGGGAAGGTTCCTGGAGCGAAACGGTGAAATTTTTGGAAAAAGTTCACCGAGGCCTGGGTAGGCCCATAGGCCTATACTGGTCTAGGGGAGCCCCTAATGATCCTATGATGTCGTGTGAGGTCTTATTTTGAAGCTCTCGTGCAGGAGCATCCGACTGCACTAATGGTTCGTCCGTTTTCAATGTTTTGCGCATGCGCAGTCTGGCCGTAGTATAGAAAGCAGGCCTTTTGGGTGGTATGTCGGTGTGTGTTTGGGGTAGAGATGGACCGCTATGGGTCCGATTGGGTCGTGGAAGGTGTCAAAGTGAAGCTTGTGTGGGGTAGAGTCAGAATGGCGTATTTTTAAATGCAAGTCGCGTCAATCTGCGCATGCGCAGTTGGTTGTATTAAGTAAAGTGTCCATTTTGGGGCAGTGCAGGAAGGTATTTGGTGTCGAGATGGTCCATCCTTGGTCCGAATGCGTCCTGGGAGGTGTCATTTTGTAGCTCTCGGGGTGTAGACCCAGATTTGGGGGCTGCCCACGTCACCTGTGACGTCATCGGTGACGTCATCAGTACGAGTAGTAGCGAAAGTGAACATTTTAGGGCACTGAAGGATAATATTTGGGGTAGAGCGGGACCATCCTTGGTCCGAATGCGTCGTGGGATGTGTCATGTTGTAGCTCTCGGGGTGTACACCCCGATTTGAGGCATGTCCGCAGCATCTGTTGCGTCATCGGTGACGTCATCAGTGCGAGTAGTAGCGAAAGCGGGTATTTTGGGGCAGTGAAGAAAGGTATTTGGTGTAGAGATGGACCATCCTTGGTCCGAATGCGTCGTGTGAGGTGTCATCTTGTAGCAACGCCCGCCAACACCAAGCTCAATGCTTCAACGCCCTGGTGAAATAGCTCAGAAGCTCTGATTTTCTAGATATTCCATGGAATTGTCACTCATTCTTCGAAATGCAGTGACGTCCGTCGTTACGCCTTAACAGACCGGAGACAGTACAACAACAACAACAAGGATGAGACATGAGAGAACAACAACAACAAGACGTTTTTTCATATAGTTTATTCTCCCCAATGTTACATCATACCCACGCTGGGGGAGCCGCGTTGGGTATATTTACAATTCAAGAAGACTCTTGTCCAATCAGAGGCCACCATTTGCATCTGTTATATTCGTTCCTGTCCGTTAGATGTATTCTTGTCCAATCAGAAGTCTCCATTTCAGAAAGTTCCATCTTCGGCCATGTTCGCTTTGAACCGTTTATTCTAATCATCGTCGGGCAGCCCAGGATACCGTTGAGGCAACATATCCTCAGATAGTTGTTTGTGCATTCTGAGTATCTATCAGTGCATGGGTGAATACATTCACCCGATGGGAATATTCCGTAGTTTGGTCACGAAGAACGTAACATTGGTCACACTCTCCACTGTCCACTTGATGTTGGGGCGTTGTTGTTGGGCCCATTCCAAGGGGTCCACGGTGTCCAGTTTCTCCAGCATCGTCTCTAGCGACGCCCGGTTAATGATGGTAAACTGTTGGTCAAATACCCGGATGTTACTGCTCGGGTAAAAGTATTGGACTTGATCTGTCTCCTTATGCTGCAGTACATAACCAAACGCCAGATTTAATTTGAAGGACGTAGCTTGGTCATTGAAGATGGCTTCCACGTAGTTGCGTAGACGGGTGAGGTCAGTCAGTCGGAAATTGTAGATATCTTGAATAGGGCGATGACGGTGGAAACAGTGCCGTATCATGGACCAATTGCGACGATAGATGTCACTCACTGGATGGGCGTCCTGTAAGAGATCGCTGGGAACATCCACCGCATCTTCCAGAAAATGTTCGTTGTTGTCAGGCGTATGACTGGGAACAGTAATACTAGGGACCGGCTGGATACCGGAACTGACCTTTGACCCCGGCGCGCAATTTTATCCGGTATTGTTAGCGCGCGCCGGGCGCAAAGGTCAGTTCCGGTCACGTGAACGGAAGCGAAAGTGACCTCACAGAGGTCATATGCAAATGTTACTTCCGAGCTCTGAGCTCCACACGCTTTGAGCTCCAAGAGCTCCGATCCAAGAGCTCTGCCACACGGGAGCTCCCACCACCACCACCAGCGGGCGAGGTCCGCCATCTTCAGTCCGTGTCTTTTCGGTGACGGAGTGTGAACATGATAGCACATGTACTGATCTGTCTGTGGGGTTTTTCCCACAGTGTCGTTCACTTCCGAGTCTCTTCGGTCACTTCCCGAAAAGACACGGAGGTGGCCGAAGAGACACGGAGGTGCCCGAAGATGTCACGGAGGTCACCGAAGATGTCACGGAGGTGCCCGAAGAGACACGGAGGTCACCGAAGATGTCACGGAGATCACCGAAGAGACACGGAGGTACCAGAACATGATACCAGCTAGCGTGCTATTAAAGGGAAGCGGCCTGGCCGTTTCATCAGACACTCTGTCAACCACCAAGATGTTCACTTGTACTACGTGCTAGAAATCATTCACTCGTCTGCACGACTTGCGCCGCCATGAAGCTACCAAGCACGAAGGAACCGCCCGGTATAGCTGTACGATATGTACACTGTCGTTTCAGCGCCCGGATCATTTACAGCGCCACACACGTGCACGCCATGAAGTACACAAGCGTCCATGCGAAGAATGTGGTCGGCTTTTCAAACTGACCAGTCAGTTGCTGCGACACCAACGCACACGACACCCTGTTCCGCAGCCACGTTTGCAGGCCCGTAGGCATCAATATCGAAACAGGGGGAGCCAGATTTTGTACGACGTGGAGGGCAAAGTATACTTCGTGGACGAACCCATAAATGTTCCCAGCGATCTGTTACACGAAGACCACCCAGTGAGTGACATCTATCGGCGCCATTGGCCCATGATCCGGCACTGTTTCTGCCGTCATCGCCCTATTCAAGATATCTACAATTTCCGACTGACCGACCTCGCCCGTCTACGCAGCTACGTGGAAGCCATCTTCAACGATCATACTACGGCATTCAAGTTGAATCTGGCGTTTGGTTATGTGCTGCAGCATAAGGACACAGACCAAGGTCGATATTTTTACCCGAGCAGTAACATCCAGGTATTTGACCAACCGTTTACCATCATTAACCGGGCGTCGCTAGAGGCGATGCTGGAGAAACTGGACACCGTGGATCCCTTGGAATGGGCCCAACAACAACACCCAAACACACAATGGGTCGTAGAGAGGGTGACCAATGCCACGTTTTTCGTTACCAAGCTGACCGACCACCCCCATCGGCTGAATGCGTCACTCATGCACTGATGAATACCATAACATGCCGTACATACTCTATATGTCTACATGTTGATCGTTGACGTTACCGAGGTGACCGAAGAGACACGGAGGTGACCGAAGATGTCACGGAGGTCACCGAAGAGACACGGAGATCCATCCGGGTTTACACGGGAACAGCCGTGTAGTTACGGAGGTGCCCGAAGAGACACGGAGGTTACCGAAGATGTCACGGCTCGGCCCTCGACTTGGGGATAGTTGAACTGAGTGTGCTAAAAATAGATCACCAGCTAGCGTGCTATAAAAGGGAGGCGGCCTGGCCGTTTCATCAGACACTCTGTCAACCACCAAGATGTTCACTTGCACAACTTGCCAGAAGCTGTTTACTCGTCTAGATAATTTACGACGCCACGAGGCCTCTAGGTCACGGAGGTCACCGAAGAGACACGGAGATCCATCCGGGTTTACACGGGAACAGCCGGGTAGTTACGGAGGTGCCTGAAGATGTCACGGAGGTCACCGAAGAGACACGGAGATCCATCCGGGTTTACACGGGAACAGCCGGGTAGTTACGGAGGTGACCGAAGAGACAGGGAGGTGACCGAAGATGTCACGGAGGTCACCGAAGAGACACGGAGATCCATCCGGGTTTACACGGGAACAGCCGGGTAGTTACGGAGGTGCCCGAAGAGACACGGAGGTTACCGAAGATGTCACGGCTCGGCCCTCGACTTGGGGATAGTTGAACTGAGTGTGCTAAAAATAGATCACCAGCTAGCGTGCTATAAAAGGGAGGCGGCCTGGCCGTTTCATCAGACACTCTGTCAACCACCAAGATGTTCACTTGCACAACTTGCCAGAAGCTGTTTACTCGTCTAGATAATTTACGACGCCACGAGGCCTCCACCCACAACGATGCTCGGTATACTTGTTCAACCTGCTCACGGTCATTCAACCGGGAGGATCATTTACTGCGCCACGAACGCTCATTCCACGAGGGCGCGACGGAACAATGTAACGGTTGTGGTCAACTCTTCAAACGACCCAGTCAGTTAAGACAGCACCAACGTTTGATTCATAGTCCATCACCACGGTATGAGCGACAACTTTCCACTAAAGAGGCACCCATGAGGTTCAGACCTAGTGAAGATGAGCCCGGGGAGACGAATGCCACTGGTGATGCGATCACGGAGAGCCCGCCTATACCCACAGTTCAGAAGAGCCTAGATATCCAGCCGGTCCCTAGCATTACTGTTCCCAGTCATACGCCTGACAACAACGAACGTTTTCTGGAAGATGCGGTGGATGTTCCCAGCGATCTCTTACAGGACGCCCATCCAGTGAGTGACATCTATCGTCGCCATTGGTCCATGATACGGCACTGTTTCCACCGTCATCGCCCTATTCAAGATATCTACAATTTCCGACTGACTGACCTCACCCGTCTACGCCACTACGTGGAAGCCATCTTCAATGACCAAGCTACGTCCTTCAAATTAAATCTGGCGTTTGGTTATGTACTGCAGCATAAGGAGACAGATCAAGTCCGATACTTTTACCCGAGCAGTAACATCCGGGTATTTGACCAACCGTTTACCATCATTAACCGGGCGTCGCTAGAGACGATGCTGGAGAAACTGGACACCGTGGATCCCTTGGAATGGGCCCAACAACAACGCCCCAACACCAAGTGGACAGTGGAGAGTGTGACCAATGTTACGTTCTTCGTGACCAAAACTACGGAATATTCCCATCGGGTGAATGTATTCACCCATGCACTGATAGATACTCAGAATGCACAAACAACTATCTGAGGATATGTTGCCTCAACGGTATCCTGGGCTGCCCGACGATGATTAGAATAAACGGTTCAAAGCGAACATGGCCGAAGATGGAACTTTCTGAAATGGAGACTTCTGATTGGACAAGAATACATCTAACGGACAGGAACGAATATGACAGATGCAAATGGTGGCCGCTGATTGGACAAGAGTCTTCTAGAATTGTAAATATACCCAACGCGGCTCCCCCAGCGTGGGTATGATGTAACATTGGGGACAATAAACTATATGAAAAAACTTCTTGTTGTTGTTGTTCTCTCATGTCTCATCCTTGTTGTTGTTGTTGTTGTTGTACTGTCTTCGGTCTGTTAAGGCGTAACGACGGACGTCACTGCATTTCGAAGAATGAGTGACAATTCCATGGAATATCTAGAAAATCAGAGCTTCTGAGCTATTTCACCAGGGCGTTGAAGCATTGAGCTTGGTGTTGGCGGGCGTTGCTACAAGATGACACCTCACACGACGCATTCGGACCAAGGATGGTCCATCTCTACACCAAATACCTTTCTTCACTGCCCCAAAATACCCGCTTTCGCTACTACTCGTACTGATGACGTCCCCGATGACGTCACAGATGCTGTGGACATGCCTTAAATCGGGGTGTACACCCCGAGAGCTACAACATGACACCTCCCACGACGCATTCGGACCAAGGATGGTCCCGCTCTACCCCAAATATTCTCCTTCAGTGCCCTAAAATGTCCACTTTCGCTACTACTCGTCCTGATGACGTCACCGATGACGTCACAGGTGACGTGGGCAGCCCCCAAATCGGGATCTACACCCCGAGAGCTACAAAATGACACCTCCCAGGACGCATTCGGACCAAGGATGGTCCGTCTCGACACCAAATACCTTCCTGCACTGCCCCAAAATGGCCACTTTACTTACTACAACCAACTGCGCATGCGCAGATTGACGCGACTTGCATTTTAAAACACGCCATTCTGACTCTACCCCACACAAGCTTCACTTTGACACCTTCCACGACCCATTTGGACCCATAGCGGTCCATCTCTACCCCAAACACACACCCACATACCACCCAAAAGGCCTGCTTTCTATACTACGGCCAGACTGCACATGTGCAAAATATTTAAAACGGACGAACCATTAGTGCAGTCGGATGCTCCTGCACGAGAGCTTCAAAATAAGACCTCATACAACATCATAGGATCATTAGGGGCTCACCTAGATCCCAAAACGTCCACCGCGTATGGTCCTATACCCCCATAGCCATGCAGTATAGGCCTATGGGCCTACCCAGGTGTCATGACGTAGTCCGCTCCGACTCCATGTACTAGTCCTGTATTTATACTAGTCATGTATTGATACTGTCCGCTAGGGGGCGTACTGGTCTTGTCGAAATATAGTTCCATGTGTGCATTTCAGCCACGATGTCGATCTCGTCTTTCTTACATCTTCTTCATGACATTGGCGACGAATACGGGATCCGAATTCATTGCAAAAACAAGCAGAACTGTGTTCAGAAACTTTGGAAGCAGTCAAACAGCACTGTGAGTAAGTTTCGAAGCAATTTGACGAACATAAACTCTGACAAGCAAACTGTTGTTGTTGTTGCAAGGTGTTTTCGTGTCTGATGTCAGTCGTAAATCGTCAACGACTTTGTCCGAAGTAGAGTTCTATGTTGTTCGTAACAACAATGGCGCCTTAATCAGCTATCAGACGGCTATGGATCTAGGTTGCTTACAGATTATAAATCGAGTCGATCCGTTATCAGGCGACATCACTGATCAGCTAAAAATGGAGTATGCTGATCTATTTCAAGGTATTGGGAAACTGAGTGATTACCAGGTGGAATTACATCGACAAATCCGTGCAACCTGTGGCTCAACCACATCGCAGAATTCCATTCCACATTAGAAGCAAAGTGGAAGAGGAACTTGATCGATTGGAATCCTTAGACATAATTGAGAAAGTTGAAGGTCCGACTCCCTGGGTATCGCCGATAGTTGTAGTCCCGAAGCCAAACAACCAGACAAGGTAAGGATCTGCATCGACATGAGAGTAGCCAACCAAGCTATTAACCGTGAGAGACACATCACACCCACTGTAGATGATCTAATCACTGATCTGAATGGAGCACAGTACTTCACAAAGCTAGATCTTAACCCCGGTTGCCATCAACTGGAACTGTCACCAAGCTCAAGATACATTACCACATTCTCCACTCATGTTGGGTTACGCGACATCCGGAGGTTCACTCTGATAGTAGATCCTCCAAATATGCAGAACAGCATGTCAACTTCATCGTCAATCACTCCATTCCCAAAGCCCTGTCACTTCAGCTCATTGAAGAAGAAACTAAAATTGATTCACTTTTGAAACTTGTGAGTGAAGCACTCCAACAGGATAACTGGAAAGACACTCTACGGAGAGCAAAAGTCGACAACACTGACATATACCCAGCTCTTCAGCAGTTTGTGACACTGAAAGATGAGCTGACTCTGACACAAAGTGGACTTATTCTACGAGGCAACAGAATAGTAATTCCGACCAGCCTACATCAACGAGTAATAGACATCCCCCATGAAGGTCATCAGGGAGTAACAAAGACTAAACGTCTATTACGAGAGAAAGTCTACTTCCCAAGTATCGACAAAATGGTCTGTCAAAAGCTGTATTCCGTGTCAAGCCTCTACACGTGACAAAACAAGAGCACCTCTCAAAATGACAGAACTACCAGCAGCAGCTTGGACTGAACTGAGTACAGATTTCCTACAAGTCACTGCGAATGACTACTTGCTTGTCGTTACTGATGATTTTTCCAGATTTCCTATCATTGAGCACGTTCATTCCACCTCTGCAAAATGTGTTATTCCAGTTTTCGATCAGATCTTCGCAGTCTTCGGTGTTCCAGAAGTTGTCAAATCTGACAATGGCCCGCCGTTCAATTCGCATGAATTTGCCCAATTCTCTGCACATCTTGGTTTTAAACACAGAAAGATCACTCCTTATTGGCCAGAAGCTAATGGTGAAGCTGAAAGATTCATGCAAACTCTGGAGAAAGCTATGCGAACATCTGTTGTGGAAGAAAAATCGTGGAAACAGAAACTAAACTCATTTCTACGTAACTACCGTGCTACTCCTCACAGCACCACAGGAGTTACCCCAGCTGAAGCAATATTTAATTGACCCATACGCACAAAGCTACCGGAAGTGAGCAAGGAGGTTACACAATCTCCCATCCGTGACCATGACAACAAAGCAAAGAAGAAGATGAAAACCTATGCCGAGAAACGCAGAAACATCCGAGAACGTCCCATCAAAATCGGTGATCGCGTTTTGATCAAACGTGCCAGGAAGGGTGGAAAACTAGAAACACCATACCACACAACCCCATATGTTGTTGTAGAAAAGAAAGGTTCTATGATAACAGCCAAAAGAGGAGAACATTCAATGACCAGAAACTGTTCCTTCTTTAAGCCGATTAGTGGAAACCGTCATGATCTGAGAAACGACAGTGATGATGATGTCGAACTGGACGAGTTTGTACCTGATCAGCCTGTAAATATTCCACCAGAAGTAAGACGGAACCCAGAGAGAAGCAGGAGGCCATCATCACACCTCCAAGATTTTGTTATTAGTCCAAATTAGGACAAGTCCACAAATTGGGACAGAATAATCCCCTGTGCTTGTCTGAAGGCAGAGCAGTCTACTCTGACCTTAAAGTGTTTAACAGTTGTGTTAATTTGAATTTATGAACATTTCGAGTTGTGAACACTGTGCCAATTTATTCATTCATGGTCTCATTTGAACTGCAAATGGCATAGACTGATAATTGACTCTAATGTGTGAAATCCCTTCAAATGCTGATCAATGAACTAATTGGATTTTAAAGAAACATTATTGAGTTCAAAACAATGTAATGGACGTTGAAATAACTTTGAACAAACTCATTTGAACACTTTCATATGCTTTTATTTTAAAGGTACATTGTTGAAATTTGGTTACAATATTTCACACCAGATCAAATGAGTTTCCAGGTGTTATGGTTAATGTTTTTAAAATCTTAAGAGAACATCTATTTGCACAAGACCATTGTATTCAGCCTTTGAGTACATGCATTATGCAGCTGTCATGTTTAATTTTAATATCATGCAAAACATTCATCTGAAGAAAAGGAGAGATGTCATGACGTAGTCCGCTCCGACTCCATGTACTAGTCCTGTATTTATACTAGTCATGTATTGATACTGTCCGCTAGGGGGCGTACTGGTCTTGTCGAAATATAGTTCCATGTGTGCATTTCAACCACGTTGTCGATCTCGTCTTTCTTACATCTTCTTCATGACACCAGGCCTCGGTGAACTTTTTCCAAAAAATTCACCGTTTCGCTCCGGGACCCTTCCCATCGTGTTCTAAATGACGAGACGTGAAAAACAAATCCAAACAGCCCATATCACAATGAACGTATGTGAATTTTCAAGGTTGAACCTATACCCCCATATAGCCAGTATGGGACTATATGGGCTATATGGCACTTTTCCAAAAATTTCACCGTTGCGCTCCGAGACCCTTCCCATCGTGTTCTAAATGACGAGACGTGAAAAACAAATCCAAACAACCCATTTCACAATGAACGTGTGTGAATTTCCCATGTTGAACCTATACCCCCATATAGCCAGTATGGACTATATGCAGACCTCGGTGACTTTTTCCAAAAATTTCACCGATTCGCTCCGGGACCCCTCCCATCGTGTTTTTCTTGGTGAGACGAGAAAAACGAGACCCCACAAGCCATAGTAACACCCACAAAAAATTTGACCACCCCTCCCCCCATATAGCCAGTATGAGCCTATATACAGACCTCGGTGATTTTTCCCAAAAATTTCACCGATTCGCTCCGGGACCCTTCCCATTGTCATTTTCTTGGCGAAACGAGAAAAACGAGACCCCACAAGCCATAGTAAAGCCCACGAAAAAAACTGACCATCCCCATACCCCATACAGGCATTTTCCCTTATATTGTATAATGCAGACCCCTATTGTAGGGGTAAAGTCCGTGTTCCGCTTTTTATAGTTTCGGGGGAAAATCCTAATTTTACATGCACCCACCCCATTGACTTGATAGGCAGGTCCCAATAAGCCCGGGGGCCGATATTAGCCCTTTTGGCTAGGGTTGATAGGTGTTTTCCCCTATTTTAGGGGTAAAGTCCGTATTCCGCTTTCTATAGTTTCGGGAAAAAATCCTAATTTTACATGCACCCACCCCATTGACTTGATAGGCAGGTCCCAATAAGCCCGGGGACCGATATTAGCCCTTTTGGCTAGGGTTGATAGTTGTTTTCCCCTATTTTAGGGGTAAAGTCCGTATTCCGCTTTTTATATTTTCGGAAAAAAATCATAATTTTACATACACCCACCCCATTGACTTGATAGGCAGGCCCCGATAAGCCCGGGGACCGATATTAGCCCTTTTGGCTAGAGTTGATAGGGGTTTTCCCCTATTTTAGGGGTAAAGTCCGTGTTCCGCTTTTTATAGTTTCGGGGAAAATCCTAATTTTACATGCACCCACCCATGATTGGATGCCCCTTACCGAATGCTTCACTTTGATACCTCACTCGACCCAATCGGACCATGCAGCGTATTTGAAGTCTGGGGACTACTTCTTTCTCCGCGGAAGCTTTTTCCCGCGACCGCATTACCGCCAGACCGCATCACCGCGGAAGACTACATGCCCAGGGGCCCTTTGCCGGAACTATAGTCACCCAGAGTTACCTCCCCCCTAGATTGGAACTCTTCTGTGCTGGAGGTAGTTTTTGGTCTCTTGAGCTGGTGGCGCCCCCTGGCGGAACTCCCCGTCATCTCCCCAAGAGTTATCTCCCCCGGCAAAATGATAATGGATCGGTCCTTTCCCTACTACTGTCAGTACCACTCCTACAGTTCTGTGGAAGACGCAACGATATGCCAAGGTTGACACCTGAACACCGATAATGCGCCATTGCGTCAATTCAAGAGGGCATAATTAGCAGAGCCGTCGCCCGAAGGTTTGGATGTCATCAAACTACCATCCTGAGACTGGCCGATCGTTTCCAGCAGACACGATCCACTAGAGATCGGCCAAGGCCTGGACGGCAACGCGTGACAAAGCCTCGGCAAGACCGGCACATTATCCGGCAACATCTGCAGGATCGCACGCTGCCCGCTTCCCGTACTACTGCTACTGTGAGGGGTCCACATGGGTTCATCAGTGCTGACACTGTTCGTCGCCGACTACCCTCTGCCGGACTGCGTGCCAGACGACCTTACGTTGGACCAATTCTGACTCAACGCCATCGAGATCACAGTTTACGCCGAGCATGGTGTCCTCTTCTCTGATGAATCCTAGATTCCACCTGAGAAACGTGTGTAGAGGCAGAATGAACGCCCAGTACTACAGGGACAATGTGTTGAGACGTCACGTCGTACCACAAGATCTGCACACGTTTCAGCATGATAATGCTCGAGCGCATACAGCTCGTGTGTCCATGGACTTCTTGAACCAAAACAACGTGACAGTGCTCGAATGGCCAGCCCTCTCTCCTGATCTCTCACCAATCGAGCATCTGTGGGACAATATTGGACGTCGCCTCGCCCAGGGTCCCCAACTGCAAAATCTCCGTCAACTGGAAGCAGCATTGCAACGAGAGTGGTGAAGGATCCCACAAGCAGCCAATCAGAGGCTTATCTCCTCCGTGCGGCGATGTTGCTTGGCGTATGTGGCTTCTAGAGGTTTTACCCCTTGTGCCTACGTTTCACTGTAAAGTTGTTATGGCCTCAGTGGGTTGTTGTTGATTTTCTTGTGTCGGTAAATGTCCAGCCTTCAATCGTGCCAAAAATCACATTTCAGCTGCATTATGTCTCGCCAGCACTTCCAGTCAAATCACTGGTGCGTTTTCATTGCGTCTCAGTATATTTTCGAAAGGGGGGTTCGCCCGAACCCAGAAAACCCCCCTTGACAACGGGTCTGCTATGCAATTTAATGTAAACACGTTGATGCTAGAATTGTATATAGGAATGATCAATGTGTACAGGCAAACTAATTCACCATCATGTCTCGATGATATATTTACCATCTCCAGTTTGAAAGACATTTACAAATCGTCCGATGTTAATGAAGCTGAGCTAGTCTGTCTGCCGAATGCCGCCGATCATCCCTGAGTTAGGTGAAATGACTAGACAATATATCGGCTCAATATTCAACAGACGTGACCTCCGTTTTGTTGTACCCTGTCTCATGTAAAGAAGCTATCTAGTCTTCGAGAAATCTCGGAGTCGGACTGAAAAGGGTCTGAAAGGGTAATGGTGGAGATCATCACCCGAGTCAACAGGCGACCCCGCGGTATAATATCTAATATCGCGTGCAAGCCCTACGTCGTCATGGGGACCAAAACATTTTGTATTTATCTAATTGTACGCGTGTATTCGTTAATTTTCCAGCGGCTCTACTTTCCTGCTCAAAATATGTCTTCTGCTAATCCACGGATCTTGAGAGGCTGGGGTTGAGTGATTTTGTGGGGCTAATTCATTCTAATTCGGGCACTATTTTAGTATTAAACAATACCGGTATAAGTGAATTTCTTTAAGAAAACAATGTGAACTGATCCGTCATGTAAGGAAAACACAATAGGTGAGTACATGTAGGGAACCTTGTTGAACCTGGAAAACTTACCTGATAGCTGTGTTGCACACTGTGCTCGCTGTTTGAAGATTCTTACATGAGTACTGCCCATCATTTGATGTAATATGTGTGTGGAGTTGCAGTTGGGAATTTTCGCCATTTAGTTTTACTCCTCAAGACCCTCTCTATATATTCGGGTGGTAAGTGGTGGTCAAATCATTTACATAATAATTTGCCTGTATTCAGAAATGTTTTCTTTTCATTTTGCTTCCGAAATATTCATGGCATGTTGCAAGCGTTTTCCTGATCTGCATAAATCTACATATTACATGCACATTTTTGTGAGCAAGTTTTATGACAGGGGAGATAACCACATAGAACTTTCATATCACTAGCATATATCCGCCTTAGCCGTTGATCATCATGGATCGAGTGTCAAGGCCCGGTTCCTTCTGGCCTAATCAATGGAAAGAGGACCAGGACCAGGCGTGAGATGTATATATGCAGTATTTTAAATACACCATGGGTAACTGAAAATGACCACTGGAAATTCATGGATAACAGCTAATTATCGCACTATCTTTTGACACATGTTTGTATGCGTATGAGCATGTCACGTCAAGGAATCATTAAAGCTGTACAAGGCAATGTTAATCCTCACTTCCACATTTTTTATGCCAGGTCCTAACTTGATTTGAACCGGCCGTTTGAGAATAAAGTTGAAGTTCAAAGATGGTCTGATTCCCAGACAGTCTGCAACAGTGTTACATCACGGGTCAACTGAGACAGTCACAAAGTTTGTTGGAAATTCCGTCATTATACAAAAGCGAATACGTCTACATTCAAGTGGAACTTCAAAATGTGAAAGTAGCAATTTGCTTGTGTATGGAGATGGGGAATCAATGGGAAAGCCCGTCTTCACTCAAAATGATACGGGTCTGAACGTCTGGAACAGCTCACTCTCTGTCAGCAAGCATTTTGAATTGGCAGACAATACTATACAGTCCAACAAGAGAGATGAACAAAGTATAACAAGAAGAGAGAGAAACAGAGAGGGAAATAGGGAGAGAATTAAGTTTAACGTCACGTTCAACTTAATAATGATATACTTACCGCCATATTCCTGGTTGTTGTTGTTCAGGTTACTCCTGGTTAGATTTCTGGATGATTCATTGTTGAGTATTATCCCCCACAAGAACCAAACCGAGAGAGCAAAAGTACAACTTCACGCCCAGCTCGGACTTCGTACTCGTGGGGGCCCCTTGGGCATCAATCTCCACCACATAGCACACCGGGGTGTGTTTGCGTGTTCGCTTGGAGATCTCAACCCCCTGGGGCCGGAAAAAAACAGCAAAAAAGATCAGATAAAGATGGTAAAAAACCTCTCAAATCTCCCCGTCGAAGTAAGCTCTGAGTATCGCCCTCATGGTGTCACGAGGGGACAGTGAAATGTCCTCGTAACACCTGAGTTAATGGTAACACTGAAGACCGGCTGGTTAAAGGCCGATGTAAATAGCCGGTCGGAACTGCACAGATAAGCGGATTTCTACGGAGCCGTGGAAGGGACATGCGTTTTATTTATATTTTCACCCTCAGGAAAACAGAATATTTTCCCTTTTTCTCTCAAAACTTGTGAAAAAGAAATTTTATTTATTTTTTCGGCTTGGAAAAGAGAATAATTTTCCTTTCAGTGAAAAAGGAATTTTATTTATATTTAAAAAAAAAAAAATCCTTTTTTATTTACGTCAGTGAAAAGGGATTTTTTTTTTTTCTGGCCGTCAAAATAAAAGTTTTTCTTCTTTTGCATCAACTGAATTATCTCGGGCCCTTAGATAATTGTCCAATGAGAAAGCAGCATAGTGGGCTATGGTACGAGAATGGCAGGCTCTCATTGGTCAATTATCTTGGACCCCGAGATAATATCTAGGGCCCCGAGATAATCAGCCAATGAAAAGTTTCCTTTAGCATTGTTACCTCATAGAATTATCATCCATTTGCGACCCTATGAATTTATCCAACAGGAAATCTTTGATTCGTTTATATTTTGACTGCGGATTGATGTACAAAGACATAGTTGATTTAATGGCAGTTCAACACGACATAGTTGTAAGTGAGAGCAACTGAAAAGAATATTGAGAAAACTTCAACTGAAACGTCGCCAATACGACAATCTAAATGATGTTGTTGAGTTCATTTGGAGAGAGCTAAAGACATCTGGTTGTCTTCGTAGCTATCGTATCATGTCAAGTGTTTCAAAAACGGCTTCGGTGTTCCGATGGAGCACGAACTATGTCTTTGTACATCAATCCGCAGTCAAAATATAAACGAATCAACGATTCCCTGTTGGGTGAATCCATGGCGCCGCAAATGGATGATAATTCTATGAGGAAACGATACTAAATGAAACTCTTCATTGGCTGATTATCTCGGGGGCCCTAGATATTATCTCGGGGTCCAAGATAATTGACCAATGAGAGCCTGCCATTCTCGTACCATAGCCCACTATGCTGCTTCCTCATTGGACAATTATCTAAGGGCCCGAGATAATTCAGTTGATGCAAAAGAAGAAAAACTTTTATTTTGACGGCCAGAAAAAAAAAAAAAAAATCCCTTTTCACTGACGTAAATAAAAAAGGATTTTTTTTTTTTTTCGAAGACCGAAAATATAAATAAAAGTCCTTTTTCACTGAAAGGAAAATTATTCTCTTTTCCAAATCCGAAAAAAAAAAAAAGTTCACAAGTTTTGAGAGAAAAAGGGAAAATATTCTGTTTTCCTGAGGGTGAAAATATAAATAAAACGCATGTCCCTTCCACGGCTCCGTAGATTTCTGCTTACGGTCCATGGTTCAAGAATATATGCACGTGCTAACAATATCGGTGTTTTGAAATAGCACGTTGGCCGTCTGTAACAACAGAAAAATGCTGACTACAACAAAGAGGGCTTATATTGATCCATAAGTTTCACGATAAGCTGGATATGCTGATATATTATAATATCAGTACCGTTGAGTCATTTCTTTCGGACTGGTACATGTATATCCGACACCTCGTCTTGTGTCCTCATATCTGTTATTTAGTCCCATGGCTTTTACCTTATATGCATTTTATAACACATATTTTCTGATCAAAATCTCATATATTTGTATTCATTTTGATAAAAAAATTTGATGTATCTATGTTTGACCCTAGGGATGAAATATTTGACCCAAAGGCTCAACCAGACACATATAGGAATGCTGAAGAAATTGACTGGCTCTGCGTCTTGCTCACGCAGTACAAGATAGAGTTCTCACATCAAAAGGAAGAATTCTGAAGTTTTTCTTTTTAATGTCCATGTTTCTGTGTTTTTCATGTTCGTGCATAGTTTCAGGTCTGATATATTCAAGTTACATTTTGAGAAATACTGTCTTTTTAGCCTTCACACCTTTACGTAAAGATCGATTTTTTAATCATCAGACCTATGCCAATTTTATATTGGAGTTATTTGTGCATGCAGACTAGAAGTCGTGTTTTAAATGTCACAGTACATATACGTACATATATTATGTTGTGTTCTAATTTCCAGTGCTGTTTGTTTTGACAAATCTATTGTCCATATTTCATGACCTTAAAAATTAGGTAGTGTAAAACATTTATGTAGGCCTACACAGTTACCTATGAGAAACAGTTATATAGCTTCAGACTATATGGTTTTTACTTGCATGATTGTGTAATTGCACTGGATTTATACTTTGTGAATCCCGAGTCTGATGTGCATGTTTTAGTTTTGAGACAGGTAGCGGTTCGACTTGTCACAACTGTACTGAGAATTAGGTGGAATGAATAGACAATATATCGGCTTAATATTCAACAGACGTGGACTCCGTCTTTGTTGTATCCTGTCTCATGTAAAGAGGCTGTGAAGTCTTCGAAAAATCTCGGAGCCGGACTGGAATCTATCTGAAAGAGTTATGTGGAGACCATCACCCGAGTCAACAGACGACCCCGCGTTATAATATCTATTATTATACCTCACTGTGTATTCGTTTATTTTAATTGGTTGAGACACCATCACGTGATATTCCGCAATTCTCGATGTCTTATGGAAAAAAACAGCTCGTCAATGTGATGTCCCACGATCTCACGCCGATATCACACGATCACGCGCTGACGTCACACGGCAGAGTCAATGTCACACGGTCTCGCGCAGTTATCGCCCGTGAACAGACTCTTTCGTAGCATTGCCGTATGTTGTGCTGTCATTCCGCTGTAATCACGATGGCGTGTACAGACAGAAAGCGTTTTACGTTAGGTTTTCGCTGCCTTGGCGTCTATTTGTATTGTTTATGGCTTTTTTCGGTATAATAAAACAGATATTGCATGCTTCGAGGTGTGATATCACGATTTGTCAGCTCTCGAAGGTGATGTTCAACTCGTGCTCCGCACTCGTTGAACATCACCTTCTCGAGCTGACAATCGTGATATCACACCTCACAGCATGCGATATCTGTATAATATCGCACGCAAGCCCTACGTCGTCTTGGGGACCAAAACTTCTACAATTTGTATTTATCTAATTGTATGCGTGTATTCGTTAATTTTCCAGTGGTCCTACTTTCCTGCTCAAAATATGTCGTCTGTTAATCCACAGATTTTGAGAGGCTGCGGTTGAGTGATTTAGTGGGGCTAAATCATTCTAATTAGAAAGCGTGTTCGGGCTGTAATTTAGTATTAAATATAATATCGGTATCAATTTAATTCACTTTAGAAAACAATGGAAAATTTCACTTTGCCAGTATTCATTTACCTTTTCATGTAATATGTGTTGAGTTATAGTTCAGAATTTTCGCCATTTAGGGTTACCCCTCAAGACCCTCTTCATATTTTCGTATGGTAAGTTTCTCAAATCCAGTGGTGATCAAATCATATACATAATAATTTCCCTGTATTCAGAAATGTGTTCTTTCCAGTTTGCTCCCGAAATATTCATGGAATGTTGCAAGCGTTTTCTTGATCTACATTGAACTACATATTACATGCACCAAATACTTTTTGTGCAAGCTCTGTGACAGGGGAGATAACCACAAAGAGCAGTGAGCTGTAATGTGATGGGAAATGTATATCGCAAGTTTAAGTCGGCAGTTTAAATCTTCACAACCATTTTTGCTGTTGAATTACCATTTACCAATTACTCAATTAGCTTTAATTGTGCTTCAGTGGTAATTTCTGAAATTTCTATAAGATCTATAAATATTACTTTGGTATCCATTTGTGGCACTGTTTTATTCGCTATACGGGTCATCAGTGGACCTTATTTATATTTATACGTTTATAGTATACAGAGGCTTTATTTTTGAATGATACACTGAATAAAACCAATGTTTACTTGCTATATGGTCTGAATAAATGTATGAAACAACTTAATTATTTATTATATGTGTATGAAATGAATCTATCCAACTTGACAACAAAAGTAGATTGTATACTTACAACAACAATAAATTGTATTACCATACAACAACAACAAAATGTGTCCACGCCCGACGATAAGTGAAAGCCATAATGATGAATACTAGTAATATGAGAACAGTACAGCATTCTTTTTTGGGACCTGCACAAAAGCTCAAGCGTACAAAAAAAACACACGGACAGAAACGCCAGTGGGCAAAAGCTCCATCCAACATTGAGTTTCAGGCTAGGGCTATAAGATCACAACTTTACAGATTTTATTTCACAATTATGTGGAAACCTTTTCATTTTTTATACCCGTCTCACCTACATATTAGAGGGTATACTGGATTTCGCTTGTCCGTCAGTCGTCTTTGTGTCCGTCCATCTGTCCGTCCGAAATTTATTTTCGGGCAATAACCGCTCTTCTGATTGTTCTCAAATTTGGTATGCATAAAAACCATGCCATGCTTGGAATTGCGTTTCGTTCACCTGCGATTACAGGTGCCGCCACATAGTGGCAAAATCCAAAATATATTTCCGGTCAATAACTTGAGAACCGTTCAATGGATTCTTCTCAAATATGTATATGCCATAAGATGTCGCTTGGGATTGCATTTCGCCCACTTGCGCCCACAGGTGGCGCCATCTGGTGTCAACATTTGTAATTTGTTTGTGGGCAATAACTTGAACCGCTCATCGGATTTTTCTCAAAATTGGTATGCATATCCCACGATGACATGTCGCAGGGAAATGCCTCTTGCTTTTTTTCGCCAACACGTGCCAAATGCGAAATTCGTTTCCAAGCGATAACTTGCTTGACAAGCGCTCGTCGGATTGTTTTCAAATTTGGTATCTATATACTATGCCATGTGATCTCGCTTGGGATTGCGTTTCGCCAACTTGCGCTTACACGTTATAATTTCTGGGAACTCTTGACGGAAAGTGGGCTTGTATGGGGCGCCGACATTTCCGGGTAAAATTACATAAACCCCTTCAAAAGACTCCGGTTCGGCCAGTGGTTTTCTCTGGACTTGAAATGGATGACAACAGCAACGGATTTCTGATGACATATATAGCTGGTA